>JAGFPH010000241.1:166479-183290 GCA_018207615.1 Philaenus spumarius | reverse complement strand
CTCATGACAATTGTTTTTTATACATTGTTAAATATGGTTAACTAAATATTGTTAAATATGTTATGTGGTTATGTCTTAGCGTTCCCATGTGGCAACAACTATTATCAATCTCATGACAATTGTTTTTTATACATTGTTAAATATGGTTAACTAAATATGGTTAAATATGTTATGTGGTTATGTCTTAGCGTTCCCATGTGGCAACAATTATTATCAATTTCATGACAATTGTTTTTTATACATTGTTAAATATGGTTAAATATGTTATGTGGTTATGTCTTAGCGTTCCCATGTGGCAACAACTATTATCAATCTTATGACAATTGTTTTTTATACATTGTTAAATATGGTTAACTAAATATGGTTAAATATGTTATGTGGTTATGTCTTAGCGTTCCCATGTGGCAACAACTATTATCAATCTCATGACAATTGTTTTTTAACTGTTTTCTAATAACTTAAGACCCAAATAACACCAATATATTATTTTATGTTAGTGTTATTCGGGTCTTAAGTTATTAGAAAACAATTACAAAACTACACAAAATATTAATTCGAAATATTGTTAAGCAGCATATTAGGCGCACCATCGTCAACTTGCACTAAGTGGTTTCACGAGTCCCTACCACCAATGCATATTAATTTGCTCCCGCCATGGTTATTTTTATTGGTTAGCTTAGAGCATTCAGAATATAAATGTCTTAATGCGATTATGTAGTTAATATTGTTCCTGCAATCTGGTTGGAACATTTAGCGCGTAATTTAAACTCTCATTTCTTCTATTTGTTGATTAAACATAATAGTTCTGTTGATCCTTGCGTGTTGATAGGGTCGTGATGTATTGGATGACTTTGAGTGGATGACGCACACGGTAGTAGTGTGACAGCTAGTTTAATTACAAACTTATTTGATTTATTAGCTGCATTATTTCAAAATAGTTAATAATAAACAAGCTAAGAAAGCAACAAAAATATGTACACAACCTAACTTTTGTGGGTAGTTTATTCCAAAATCAAAGGTTTTGCCAGACTTCAGTGTAGGATAGGCAATAAAGAACTCACTTGATTCTTGTTTTACTTGTAAATACAATTAATTGTTTAATGACTTAGGAAGCGTTTAGATAATATGTGTAAAACAACTTGACTACGCTCTTAGTGACAGCTCGAGGTTAACTAAGGCTAAAACAACTCTGAATTATGTAAGACAAATAGTTGGCCTAAGATTGTTTAGTCCTTGTAGGCCTAGTGTCTGGACAGGTTTCCGATCTACACTCAGCCCGATTGGTATTTCACGAAATCAAACTATGCCACAGATATTAAAAGTTACTTGCATGCCCTTCGCCATCTGCGACATTAAGTATCTACTTATAATTGGCATAGTCAATGAAATTATGAACGTTGATAAAATATTATATTGTTGACTTTAAATAAACAATTAGTACTCAGTTTTAAAATAATTTATCTTTTCATATTTGTCTCTTCGTGTTTTACAGTCACAATTAAGGAATATTCCTTTTGCTAAAAGCATTCAGTTCAACTTTGTTTGGATTAAATACTAATACTTACTAGCCCATTTTCAACACTTATATTATAATATGTACTAAATACTTGGATTGTACGTTAGTAATAGATTGTTAACATTTAGTTTCAAAATAATAAAACAAAAAGTTACTTTAAAAAAACAAAACAAAAATCGTGTTGGAGACATAAATCAATAAAAAAGGTTTTTCCATAAACAAATACAAACGTAAATAACTAATGAGCTTGACTTGTGAGAAATTAACTTAGATAAAATAAAACCTGAACACAAAATCTCACAATAAATACGTTTACTAACCTCAAACGCGTTTCAACGACAATGTCGCCATCCTCAACGTTTTATATTTACGCAATTTACACAATTGATTAATTGAAGTTGAAAAATTGGCAGTAGTCAAATACCATACATACGTATTTCATTTAGGGATCATACTAAAAGGCAAAATCTGTCACAAGTAACAAGTATCACAGTTTGCTCAGAAATTTCATTGCTTACTGTAACGCAAAATTGAGGAGCTACGGTACAAAGAAAAGGGCAACTAGTTGTTAACCCCACATACACCCATAAAAAAACGTCTAGCAGGCTAAGAACCTCAGCAGATTTTATTTCCAAGAAGTTTTTATTATATTCTCAAATATAATCTTTGAACCAATTATACTTATATTATTGTTAGTCTTTGATAAATAAAGGTAAAATTTATAAAATACAGAACGGATAGCTATAAAATAGCAGAATGATAATGACGTTGTAGTAAAAACTAAAAGAAATAATGTTTGCCTAACTTATAAATAAAGAAGCGATTTTTTTAGTTTTTATAGTTTTATGTGGAACACTAAAAGTAATATGCATAGACTAAACGAAAATGTGTATTTTCTACTAAAATTTATTCTAAAAATCATGATGCAACATATTACTAAAATTTATAATTTTAATACTTTCAAATGTTAACTTATCGGACAAATAGTACTCATTCTAAGGTAAGGGAGACTTTTTTAAATTTACTTATAAGGTATGGTTTCAGGGAAAGTTTTAGATCACCTACTAGATTAACAACACATTCGGCAACGTGCATTGACAACATAATTACTAATATAGATATAGCACAGGAGAATAGACACAACATTGAGCTTGGTTTATCCGATCATAGAGCATTGTATACACCTATAATCTCAAAAAATAACCTAGAAAAATGTAAGCACTTTGGGACTCATAAACGATGTTTTTCACAAGAAAATGTGTTGCATTTTTTGAATGCGTTGAAACATATTAACTGGAATTTAAGCAGACAAAATTCGGTTCAGGATAATTTTGATTCTTTTTTTGGTGATTTTATGCGGTGTTTTGAACAAAGTTTTCCTCTTAAATATTGCACAGTCCCTAAATACCAGAATAGGAGAGGACAAAAAAACTGGATAACACAGGGTTTGAGAGTTTCTAGTAAACGTAAAAGAGAATTACATAGCTTTGTAAAGCAGTCTACAGACGCAAATGTACATAGTTATTATAAAACGTACAACAAAATCTTTAAAAAAACTTTGTAAGTTAACAAAGAGGCAAAATTATTTTGAAATTGTAAATAAATCTAACAATAAAAGTAGAACTGTATGGTGCTTGGTAAGGTCCGAGATTGGGTTGCGGAATAAAGGTTCAGATCTCTCAAATTTAGAAATTGGTCAAAAGCTTTGTGAAAATGGTCAGGAAATGGCTAGTTATTTTAATAATAAGTTTACAAATGTAGCTAATGAAATAGGAGTTAAGGGTTCACCTGTGGAATCTAAAATGTTTTTAGAAAGGTCAGATATGAAAAAAACATTTTCATTTGAACTACAATAAGTGACAGTAGAAGTCGTGAGGAAAATAATAATTGGTTCAAAAAATAAAAAAGCTACTGGATGGGATGAAATTCCAGTAGATGTAATAATTAAGAAATCTGTCGATTATATAACTTATCCTATATTCTTCATATTAAATCAATCGCTGAAATATGGTGTTGTCCCGTATCAGCTTAAGTATGCGGAAATTAGGCCTATATTTAAAAGCGGAGAAAGGAGAAATCCAGACAATTAAACATAGACCGGTGTCCATATTGCCTTCAATGTCAAAAATTTTTGAACGTGTAGTGAATGATCAAATTAGTTCTTTTCTTGAGCATTCTGATATTCTGGTAAGGGAACATTTTGGGTTCATAAAGGGTTTTGGTGCGGTTTCTGGGGTAAATAGTTTGGTCAGACAGATAATAGATTGCATGGAAGGTTCATGGTTTACTGCTGGCATTTTTTGTGATCTGTCCGAAGCATTTGATTGTGTTGTACACAATATTTTGTTGGATAAACTTGCTTTTTATAATTTTTCAGTCGAAGCAATAGCTTGGGTTAAATCATACTTGTACGGGCGAATGCAGAGAACAATTGTATTTAAAAATGACATGAAATATATTTCTTCCTGGAATGAGGTTAAATGTGGTGTTCCTCAGGGGTCAATTTTGGGACCATTATTGTTTATAATTTACATTAATGATTTGGCTCTCAGCGTAAGCCCTAGTGTGGTTTTGTTTGCAGATGACACTACTGCAAATGTTAGAGCAGAAAATTTCAATGAACTACAAAACAAAACTCAAAAGGCTATGTTTGAGCTTACAAACTGGTTTGCTGCAAACGGCTTAAAGTTGAACTGTAAAAAAACAAAAATTATTAAATTCCAAACCCATCAGAGTAGGCAACCAATAGAATTAAATTTTGACTTTGATGGAGAAAATCATACTTCTGTACAGAATACAAAATTTTTAGGGCTACATATTGACAAGAATTTAAGCAGGAAAACTTATTTAAACATACTCAAAAAAAAACTTAATGCAGCATGTTTTCAAATGTCAATATTAAGGAGTATAGTAGATCAAAAAACTAAATTAATGATTTATCATGGTAGCTTTTGTTCAGTAATGCGATATGGTGTATTACTGTGGGGCTGTGCAGTGGGTGTTGATTCCATTTTTAAAATGCAAAAAAATATATCCGCTGTATGACTTTTTCTAAGAAAACTAATTCTTGCAAAGCTCTATTTAAGAGGTTGGGAATATTGACACTTCCCTCACTGTATATTCTTGAGACAATAATGTTTATTAGGGTGAATTACATTACGGGTTGCAATAACGAAAAGAAGCATCAATATAACATTAGGTCAAAAAATAATTTCGTGTTGCTTCGGTATCGCTTAAATATAGCTTCAAGGACTTCTGATTTTGTGGGGAGAAAATTCTTAAATAATCTTCCATTGTGTATTAAAGAAATTGAAAATTCATTAGTATTTGAGAGGGCATTGAAAGCATTTCTGTTAAAAAAGGCTTATTATAGTATTCAGGAGTATTTAGATGATGACTTGGGTAATTTTAATGACTTATAAAATGTTGATATGTATTGAGAACTTGTATAATAATCTTCTGTTTATGTTTTAAAAAATGTATAGTTGTAATTGTGATTTTAATCATAGGGTTATGAAATTTATGTACAGTGTTATTGCACTGTGTATTATTGTGTTTGTGTTTTGTTATTATGGCTTATGTTGAGGACAATGTCACCAGTTTTATAGCTCTTGCTATATGTAAAATGTTATGTGACAATAAATAAATAAATAAAACATTTGTTCAGTTATAATAAAAGGTTTTTTTAATAATGAACTACATTAGGTTAAATACATTCTATGATTTAGTAGCATTAGCATCAGCAATCAAACGTATAAATCCACAAATATATTCTTATAATACAATTCTATTATATACTGTCAGAACACTTTTGTTTGCATGTTGTAATTAAAGGGAAAGATTTGACTGATACACTTCTTCTCTTATATGATACTGTCTGTTAATTTTCTTGTCAAAAAAGTTTTCCGTTACAAGTTGTCTTTCTTAGGGAGGAAGCCAAGGAAGAAACGTGTGACTCTTGAGGAGGAAACTTAATCATCTGAGTTGTAATTTCCAAAATGTTTAGTGTTATCTAAAGTCGAAGAAATAAACAAATAAAGCCAAAGTATCGCCAATTATAATTAATAAAGCTGCAACAGAAAACTATAAATTTTTAAAGTAACAGCGGTAGCCTAGATAACATAAACAAGCGGAAATGCGTGACGGAAATAGAAAGATAACTTATTGACATTGATACTCTTAATACATAAACCACTGTATTTCCTGGCAACTATTAATTGTTGTTTGACATAGTATACCAGTTGTATTTTAAGATGAAGAACATTTACTGTGTATTCATTTTTGTAATAACATGCATTGCTTTGTGCATCGGCAAGGCACCATTCGCAGTAAGTTTCATCGTTATTTCACGATGTTTAGTCACAAATTAATTTCATATATAATATCAATTATTTGTATTTCTGGTAAAATGAAATATTATTTATACAGGGAATTTTCTTTGTTTATTGGGCGTTTCACTTTACACAAATTTACAAGAGACAGAAAGTTTGATATTTCAGTGGAAAACAAAATGATTTTTAAATTTTTTGTAGATTAAAACAAAGGCATGGACAAAAAAGTGAAAAAGTTTTGGTTTCAGACTAGTCTTATGTGTTTTAAACAAGAATCAAGAATTTTAGTTTTTAATTTGTAGTAAATAAGTTGGTTATGAAGTCCAAAAGTCAGCCTTTTTGTTAATTTTGAGTAAAAAATTTTCAAACACTCTGTATACAGCAAACTTTCAATTTAAACTGAATGAAAAATTATATTGATTGATTTACTGTACATGACTTTTTTTATATCCAGTGGTACACAGCTTTCATCTGCCTTAATTTTCAATCATTTTGGGAAAATGCCCAACGTTATCATATCTGACATCACTTATAGGAGTTACAGTCACTTTCCTGATAATTTTCCGTTTTGGTCCCTCTGTTTCATCAACATTTCTAGGCCTACCCCTCTTCATTTAAAGTTATTTTCCTTAACTTTATTCTAAATCATAAATTTTCGTTCTTCTAATTCATGTTCATTAAGAGCTACTAGTGTATTCAGTACGTACCTACTTCATTATTGACAATGTCTTCGTCATCATCCAGTTCGTCCTCTGAATCTAATCCAAAAGGAATTGATAGACCTAATATTTTAAAAAAATTCACCGTCTTCTATTAATAATAATTCATTCACAGCACTGTCATCTAGTTCATTAGGACTGCTCATTTTTTAGAATTGTCTATTTATTCAACTTTATAGAAAATAAGATTGAATGTCTTCTAACATACTACAACAAAATAACAAAAATATACGTAACCTAAAAGTTGCAATATTGCACTATTGTCAGCCAAATTCACTTTATTTAATAAAAAACGATAGTCAAAGTACGATTCATGGTATATTAATAATAATGGTCAAACACTTTTTAAAACAAATAACTAACAACTTAAACAAAAACATAACTTCAATATAATATATTACTTTATTAGTAAATACCAATATGTCCCACTGTAGTTAATAAACAACAATAATACTATTTTCTCACAAATATCATTTGTAATAATTTTTTTGAATAATATAATATTAAATAAACTTCACAAACTATCTAAATCACAAAACAAATTTTAGTATTGAAAAATGTTAATGTTTTATCACTTTTAACACTAAATTCCAGTCACACAAATACAACAGATTTCTATGTTACATAAGACTAACAACAATGATAATTCAGATTTAGAAAACATTATCTATTGGCTATATTTGAAAGTAGAATGATGTTGTTTCAATACAACAGTGGTAAATAAGAGTAAACTGTTCATGCTGATCATTTATAAATAAGTAAAGGCCATGTTGTTTTTATACAACGGTGGGATATAATGGGTTAAAATCAATTGATCCATGTTTCTCTATTATAAGCAGCACCTAAACAGACAATCCCTTGGAGGTTATTTCATTTCCTTTTTTGTCATTGGGATTAGAATTTATAAGATTTGTGTTGACTCTATTTTAAATTTTGTAGAGTAAGAGTGCTATATTTTCTATTTATGAATGAATATGTATTGTTTTCATTTAATTATTTTATTAGTTCGCTTGTTTTGTACTTTATAAAAGCAATGCAAATAAATAAGTTTTTTATGGCCCGCTCGAATATTGCCCTAGTCAACATACATAGTAGTTACAAACTTTTGTACATAATATATAACTTGTTTTGTCAATTAATTTGTGTGTAACGACGCTGCGTTAAAATGTGTTATTATAATTTAAACAGGTATATTTCCTATATGCGTATATCGTTGTTTAATTTAGAATTACATTACATACATACGTAACTGTTAAGAGAATACCAGTAGTCTAATACTGTCACATCAGTGAAAAGATTATAATTAAAATTAATAACACAATAAATGGCCTACTTGCTTGATTTATTTTAGTAATTCTGATTGTACTTATAATAATTTACTTTTCAGGGACCATATGATATAATCTTTAGGGCAGCGTTTAAATGCTCTAATGATACAGATTCTTTTAAGTACAGATTGAGAATTGGCAGATTGAATAGAACTCATTTTGTCTACAACGACACAGTAACTAGTAACTTGGGCATAAGGGATACTATGAGAGTAAGTAAAGTCATTTCAGTAAATTAATTATTTTTTGAAAATTTCTCTTAAAAAATAACAAATACAGATACCAAGGAAAGTGCTTTCAGTATATATGCTCGTTAATAACAACAAGTAGGGAAACAATAAAAAAATAAAAATAAAAACAAAAAACTGAATATGATATCTGAAACTTAATAAAATCTTGCTAGGTACTAATCAGAACGCACGGATATTTAATAGCTGCCTCTTTCAAACATTTATAAATGCAGCATTACAAGTGTTTAAACGGGGACTTTGCACTATTTCCCATAAGAGGGTTTGATGGTGTCCCTTGTAACACACACAGGATTATCTTTTCAAATTTGCCACCATTTTGATGTCAGAAAGTAGCGAAGTTTACATGGGGGACTTTAATTTATGTGGGCAATAAAAACCAACAAAAGGAAGGTCATTACAGCAATTTCCAAAATAGTGGGTTGATACTAAAACATATAAAGTTATTTTTTGGAAATTCGCTCAACCCTATGTCAGCGGTTTAGATCCGTGATCGAATTATTTTCTCTAAAGTAAGTCTTTTAACATATTTTTAGGGTGTGGCCGCCTCCTCCTCATAAGCTGCTACTTACACTCAGCTGTCATACATTTGTGTATTCCTCGATAAGTATTCACAACTAACTTTTTAAAACCAAGCTGTGGAATTTCGAAACATTACTGACAACATTAAAATTTCTCATTGAAAATCACTCGTAGAACCATCATAAAATAAATATTTTTCATTTTGTTTCTATTTTGTAATTTATATCGTGTGACTAGTTAAATCATGCCACTTAAAGCATCATTTAAATGAGAATTATATCTTTAACTCTTAGACCGCTATTAGCCGTGGACATCCAGTTGTACAACTGTTGTACAACAGTGTGACCACTAGTTTACTAGTAAACTTTAAGTTAACTGAAACAGTTGTACAACTCCGCAGGCATATTTAATTCGGAATCGTCCCAATCAAAAAGATGGCGTTGAGTAGTACACAGCTCCTGCTTCTTGACCTTTTATTGAAAAAGAGAAGGAGAAGAGTGAGAAGATTTCGGAAACATCCTATGTTAGTATCTAGGCTTATCAAAGGACTATATTATACAATATTTGATGACCTTTGTGTTGATAAAAGTAATTTTTTTAAACACCATATATAACTAACATATATAATAAAACTACTAGCTACGAGAACACACAACTACACTTACAAATAATTCGATCACGCAGCTGAATCGCTGACGTGAGTTGAGCGAATTTCCAAAATTAAATTTATATGTTTTTGGGTTTCAAACAACTATTTGGGAAATTTATCTACTCACGAAGGTGATGCCAGCATGTACCAAATATATTGCCATCGATCACCACGGTAAAAGCCGTGGATTTAATTCTGGTACTTTTACGGTATTTTACGTTTTTATTGTTGGGGAAACCAGATGGGCTACAAGGTCGTGTAACAAAATTTGCAGAATTATTTCGTATGTCTATTTTTTTAATGGAAACTTAAATAAAATTTAATTCTAGTACGAAAAATCTCATAAAATTGTTACCTCCGGTCAAAAATTTGGTCTACTTCCGGTCAATTTTTTTGGCTAACGAACTCGTCCAAACAACTTAGAAAACCAACCTGCGTCCCAAATCTGACATAAAATGCGTCCGTTAGAGTGTGTACACATATATACATGTTACTTCCGGTCACAAATGTGATCTACTTCCTGTAAATCTTTTTGGCTAACGAACTCGTCCAAGCGACTTAGAAAGCCAAGCTGTCTATCAAATTTGGACCAAATCGGACGTTAAATGCGTCCGTTAGGTGCGCACACATATATACATGAAGGTACCAAGAAAAGTTATCAAAAAATTTGATAAGGTTATCAAAAATTTGGTCTACTCCGGTCAATTTTTTCTAACCTACCAGTTCAAGCGACTTAGAAACCCTATGTGTGTACTAAATCTGGTCCAAATCGGACGTAAAATGCGTCCGATAGAGTGCGCACAAATATGTACATTATATATATATGATTTTTAATGACACCCCAAAACCATGATCGGTGCTCATTTGCTACTCCCAACCTTGGGTCTTACCATAAGGGCCACTGCAATAGCTCATTTTTCCTATGGAAATTCGCTAATAATAACTGACTGAAATGACAAATGTTTGTTGACAATTTGGTTTAGCCCAAAAAGCATTCGCGCGTCGCCAAAGTTGTACAACAGTGCCGGCACTGGTTGTGTCTGGCTAATAGGCTACATATACTGCAATGCCCCCCGACCATGGTGAGACACAAACGGTTGACAGGGCTGTTGCAGGGTACGGACACCGGCCGTCAACTAGCTGTACAACTTTTTTAGTTGTACAACCGATCTTTCACGGCTAATAGCTCCCATTTGATTCAATGCCCCGCCACACCATCGTCAACTGGTTGTACAACAGTTGTACAACTGGTTGTCCACGGCTAATAGCGGCTTTACCCGTAAGTAGCTGGAGCTATTCAAAAATTTAAAATTTCAATTTAGGTCCAAATTACAAAAAAACAGAAAACAGTTTTAAACTTCTTTTGCATAAAAAACAAAATCAACATCGTTTTCACACGTGATTTGCTCGAGCGTGTTCCTTCTGTTTTGGTGAGGTTCTTAGCTTTGCCGTTTTGTTGCAGGGTTGTACTCGGAAACCCATGTTTCACCACCAGTCCTGTTATCACTCTCGCCAACAGACCTGGTTCAGCAGACGAACGATCAAAGATTTCCTGCGAAACGCTGAGAAGGTTGGCCTTCTGTTCTTCAGTTAAATTTGTCAAAACAATATTATAGAATCACGTGTTTTTCATTCCGTTACTAATTTGTTAATTGAAATGTGTTACTTGATAAAACACGTGACTTCAGGCTTCTTTTAAATGGGAATTATATACTTATTGCCCATAAATAGCTGGAGCCTTTCAAAATTCGAAAATTTAAATTTCAAGTCCAATTTACAAAAACGAATGGGTTTAAAAAAATTAAATGAATTTAAAAAATGTTTTATCATTACACTTAAAATCCATAAACAGAATATAAAATTAATATTGGCCGCCATATTGTAAAATTTATTGTTTTATAATATGGCGTCCTTTTAAACCAAATTAAAAAATTTTATATTTTTGCCCTTATCAACGCCCATTTAAACGATATTGTAAAATAAATGATTCACTAGAGATATGGATCTAGGCGGAATTCTCCAGTAAAACACACAATATTCATTATTGTTGTATATCTGTTTCAAATTTTAAAAAATAATAATATATTGTTAGTGCAATTTTTTATTTCGGACGTTAAAAATTAATTAATGTTTGTTAATTTCATCGTTTTTTAAATGGATAATGGAAGGAATGTGGGTTTTGTTCTACTATTAAATTGTTTTATGTATTTGGCAGTCCTAAAATATTATTATCATCATCAAAGATGGAGGCCAATGTTTAAACTTTGCTGTTAAATAAATAATTTCTGAGATGTCAATGAAGGCAAGCTTAAAAACTCAACCCGGTATAAAAAAGACCTCACATATATTTTTACGCTTTAACGTTATATTTGGTTGCACCGACTGGACAATTTTAAAATGCAATGTACAAATTTCAAAATATGCAAAAGAATTTAACAATATATTGGTTTAGTTTTGTTTCAACATTTTATAGGTTGTATTATTTTTAAGTAATTTGAAACATAATTTTAGATATTCCGTTAAGTTTTTTTTATTTGTTATTACTTAGATTACTATTAATAGTTTGTTAGTAATATTAGTATTATTATATTATCCTTGGTTACTCAGGGCTGACCTATATTAGACAACATATATTTGTAAAATTTTGTATTTTAAGCAAAAGAATATTACAATATATTTGTTTTGTTTCTTGTTTTAATAGTTAGGCTATTTCTAACTTTTTTATTTTTAAGGAATTTTAAATTTAAAATACACGCTTATATGTTAGTTTATTAGCCTTTAAATAAACTTAGAAAATAATTTTGTTTTAGTTATCGTGTTGGGTGTTTTGGTTTAATATTACTAGCATTATTATTAATATGTTTTTAGAATTATTTGTATTAGTAATTTATTTACTATTACTAGTTTAGTAATTATTTTTCTCATGTTTATGCTAATTTGATTATGAGTCAGTTTTTATTTCGAATTAAATTTGTAGCAAGCGATGGAACTTAATAATTAAATTAACTCCATATGTAATACAGATACTATAAATCTGTTATAGAAAGTGACTAGAGACATGAAATTAAGCGTACTATTTTATCACACATTACTCATTTTTTTTTTATATCTATTACGATGATAAACATAAAAATATTCTTAATGTTCTGTTGTATTTTAGGTTGTAGCTGACCTCAGCGTATTTGGAAATGGAGGATGGAAGGATAATTTCATGCATGTGGAACTACTGCATATTTGTTCCGATGTAGAAAAATTCCAACCTGGATTGGTTAAATCTATTCTCGCAGCTGCAGGAGTTCAATATACCGGATGTCCGATTCCCCCGGTAAAGTATAAACCACTTTAAACAAGATGTTTATGAACGTGATTACTATCCAGCTTTGGAAGTCGTTCAATTTTATAAGCCCCTTGACCTTCATTGCCATTTAACTTTGGTTTTGTTTTGACGATTTCGTTGAACTTCTACTTTTTAAAATATTGGAACTCTTCTGAAAAATATCCATGATGGAAATTGATTAACAGGGTATGTCATCAACAATTATTGGTAAAATATTCATTTCAATTAGTTAAGGTATATAAAAAATACAAAAACGGTAATTTTTCATTTAGAGTTAACCTTGGATGGTTAATTTACACAGTATCTTGGAACAGGTGTCAATAATTCTGTTTCAACACTTTTACCATTGATGAACTTTTAATTGATGTAACACTAGACTTCAGTTTTCATTTGAAAATTCTTCAAAAACGACATCTTAAAGTAACGATATGCCATTTGGTGACTGACAATTAAAAAATATATTTATTTAGATTTTTTAGATGCTAAATGATTTAATTTAAGTTAAAACCAAGAAATAATTAAATAAAAGGAAATTTTCATTAAATAATAAAAAAAGTTAAATGTTGTTTCCTATCAGATTGGGTAGAACCTGGTCATTATTACTTACGTACTACAACAGCTTTGTTGATAATTTGTTACTTTAAATAAGTTCGGTAGCGTCAGTTTTTTAACAGGCTTTCGTGACCCAATTCAGGAACACAAATTTTTCAAAAATGTTGTAAAATCACCTACTGAAAGAATATGGAAGAATCTTTTGCTATATTTTTTGTTTGGCCTGGGTGATATAACTGGTTGTCGAATATATAGTTGACTAAATATCCTGACTAAAAAACTTTCAACAATAAACTTCCAGTCATACAAATTTAATTTACTTTTAATCATACTCAGCTCAGAACACAAGAATTTTAATTTACTTTTAATAAACCTCTGTGTCGTGAGTCAGTGGAACTAATCTTGTAACAGAATTTATTTGTCCTTCGGATATTTGCATAATTAAATAAACACTGTTGTAATACTTAAACTAATATTAAATATTGTGATTGGATATTTGTGATGTCAGGTGTGGCTGTAGGTTGACTAGCAGAGTTGAGATGCTCTCGCTGCTGAAGTCGGGTACATTTGAACAGCGTGCTGATGCCTTGTTGTCGTGTTGAACCGTTACAGTAGTAGGATGATCATTAAAGTTCGTTCCTTCAAGTCCTAGGTTCGCTCTTTCGGTTCCCTCATCGTTAAGTTCTCTTTTCAGCATAACTTACTTGGCGATAGCCAGAAATCCAGGAATGAAGCCAATTTGCCACTTCATTTAACTGATGCAGGTTTCTCGGTTGTCTTGAGCCGTGTTAACTTCAATGTACTTCTTAAAACTGTTCTTTATAATTGTAATTGTACTGGTAATGACTAATCACGTAGAACGTATACTAATAAGTCATGTTGAAATATACTCCAAAACTCGTCGTAACAGTTGTGATAATCGTAATAGTTGTAATAATTTACTTCCAAAAATAAGATGATTTGACTCGATATAATAAATAAAGTCATTTCGTAATAATATAATAAAATCCAATAGTACAGTAAAAATTCGCAATATACAGTCTCCCGCTTATATTCCACTTTTCCCACCATTCAGGTGTAGCCCTCCTTGCTTTTTCCACAAAGTTTTTTTTATACAAATTTCCCATTTCCGGAACTTTTCACTCCATACTGTCTTACTAATTATCCTGTTAGTTTTCTTCTTTACTTTAGTTTATTTATTTACGTTTTAGTTTAATTTTTAAAATCTATAGCTTTATTTTTATTTTCATCCTTTCTTCTTTCTACTTACTAATTATCCTGTTAGTTTTCTTTTTTAATTTAGTTTGTTTATTTACGTTAATTTAATTATTAAAATCTATACCTTTATTTATTATTTTCATCTTTTCAACTTTCTACTTATTAATTATCCTGTTAGTTTTATTCTTTAATTAAGTTTATTTATTTACGTTAATTTTATTTTTTTAAATCTATAGTTTTATTTTTATTTTCATCTTTTCTACTTTGGCAAGCCTGTATCCCTTCTCCTTTTTGAATCGCGCGACTTTTCTGAGTCAAAGCTCGTGATACCCGATTTCTTCTATTGTTCTTTTATTTTCTCTTGTAACTTTTCTCGGCGTTGTCGCATTTTTCCGCGAGTTGATTTTTTTTTTATGTGCGCGTTTTCTTCTTTCACCCCGAACTCGAATTAATTTACCGAAATTTATTTCATATTCTGGTGGTTTTTTACCTTTCTACTTTTTCCTACTCTAACTTTTCATTCCAAGTTTACTATTCTATTTACTATTATGATTTGTGAATTACATGGTTAACACATACGCGTTTAGCATAATGCGTTTTCCTAAGAAATTCCAAAATGCATAATATTCCTGAATCCTGGTATTCTCAAAGAAATTATTAGATCGAGGCTAAATTCTTATTCATTCCCAGACAAGCCAGAGTTCAACAATCATCTTTCTCTGATAACGCCACTATCACCCAAACTTGTCTGCCTTTGTCCTATACGTTCAAATTTCCTTGCTGACTTAGAAAAATTGACTTTTACAAGTTTTTTGTAAAATCCGAAATTCCCAAGAATCACACGGGACTTTCCAGTTTTAGTACTTTATATAATATCCATATAGATATATTTTTCTTATTACATCATGCAACAAACACCCTGTCTGATTCCACTATTGTAAATAACACCTTAAAATAAAAAAATAAAAATATATTAATATTACTTATTTCGGTATGATTTTAGGGTTCGTATTACATAAAAAACTGGATATTTAACCACTACAACGTAGTGCCTGTGTTTCCATATGGGAGGTACAAGGGAACTGCAAAAATTTTTGAAAATGATACATTATTGACCTGTGTTGGAGGAGAAGGAGACGTAGTGCCTAAAGCAATTACAACTCGTAAAAAGAAACACTAATGCAGCAGCATAATACCATCAGCTTGTATTTTACAACAATAAAATTTGCTTGTATATTCTAATAAATTGCACAGTTTATTGTCATTGTCTGGTTTATTGTATGCAAAAGAGAATTCAATTGATTTCAAGTAGAAACTGTTTCTTATTTAACATTTTTACCCAACCTAAATTTCAGAAGTAATTCTTCTTTACCCTAGAACTGACATCGTTAAAGCTGAATTTAAAAAGCCCGTTTATAGCGTTTTGCAAGCATATTATTAAAAATTCGCCAAAAATAGTAAATGAACCCCAATCCAAAAGTGTATGGCAGCTTTTTTGTAGACGAAACTTCAAAGAATTCAAATATGCCACGAAAAATTAGTTTCTTTCGAAATTGTAAAAGTTATTAGCTCAAGAAACAAAAAATGTTCAGTAAAGAAAGGAAAAAGTTCAAATTTAGGCCTAAATAACAAGTAGTAAAATTTTGTTTTGTATTTTTCGTAAGTGTAAAAAAGTTGCGTAATTTAGTTCTAAACAGAACTGTATAAAAACATTTATCAATTTCAAATTTCTTATTTTGAAAAAAAAAAAGTTTTTATGTTTTAAGTACACGACTGGTAACAAACCTAGGCCTAGATTGTAACGTAATTTACTAATGTATGCTTTTCCCAAAAATGAAATAAGAAAGTGTAGAGGATAAAGCAAAGAAAAGAACGGTATACTTGTCTTTTCTTAGTTCATAAAAGTGTTTGAGTTATATTTATTTGAATAACAAAATGACATCAATGCATTGAAAAGTCGCCGGCGAGATAGGACGGGCAGGAAGGGACACTTGATTACCGTGGGAACCCATGTGCTAGATTTCCTCACCAGAACGTAGTAATTCTGAGGTGCATGTCGCTGGCCCGCTCATGTCAGAAAATGACTCAAACAGTTTACTAGGAATTAGTATACTATTAGTATATATTAGTATACACATTCCCACAATTAGTATATCAACTGGTAAATAACTGGAGCAAAAATTATTTTTCCGGGCTGGCGACATGCGAGCCCGGTCATGTGTACAAATCATTCAAAACCGGTGTAAATAATTAGTATATAATTAGTATATATTAGTATACTACATTGCATAATTAGTATAAAATCGGGGACCCACATAGACGCAATAAAACAATATGGCGGAGACATGTCTCTGGCCCGGTCATGTGTCCAAATCATTCAAAACCGGTGTA
>JAGFPH010000241.1:96875-141795 GCA_018207615.1 Philaenus spumarius | reverse complement strand
CCAAAATATTGCAATTTGGACCAGTTTAACCCCAAAATATTGAAAGTATTACCAGTTTAACTCCTAAATATTGAAAATCGGACAAGTTTAACCATTCCCATGTGTACCACTATCCAAAGTTCTATTATGGAATAAATGATAGGACGGTTATTTGGTGCTCCACCTCAAAGCCAAAAGAAACCCGTCAAGGTACTGCCTTGGATGAGGTGTAGTGTGTAACCCTAACAACGTCGCCCCGCGTAATACGATGCTTTGACAAATCGAGTCTGGCTTACTTACTTTGTGCCTCATTAAATTACCACCGGATCTTTGACCGAATGGTTGTCGTCGTTTTTACTCGTCTTTGACGAGACGTAGAAATATCACTTTCAGGATCTCCTTAGAAACCAGAGTAGACGGTCGGTTGTTAGCAATTTTAATTAGGCACTCATTTTCCACTAGCTTCGTTTTTTAATGTATAGCTAAGGCAATGATATAGTAAGGTATTAATTTACTTTAAGTATTAAAAAATAAATAGGTAAATTTCAAAAAAGAATTTAGAACCTAATTAATTCTTTTTCCTACACCAATTATACAGAGTAATTTAAAACTTCAAAACTATGCGGCAATCCCTCAAAAGCTCATTTTATAGCTAAAAATAAAAATAATCATAGGCCCAAAACGTTTTGTTTCCAGATATTATTATTATTATTTTGTTTTTTCTAAAAATAATTAATTCATATCTAGAGAAATGTTCGACTGATTGTGTTCAAACTGGCTTAAAGTTTAACCTTGCAATGTTATATCCCAAGAAAACTAAACGATTGTATCCAATCATGCGTTTCAAAATGAAGGCTGTTTATAAGTTTTAAACCAAAATTACTCAAAAACCGTACATTTTAACAACATAATTCAAGACACCTTTTTTGTAGCCATTTTGATTCCCTGTCGGATGGTCTCGCGGTCAAAATAATCACCAAGTTAAAGATAATAACAGCATATGTGCATACAATATTGTTGTGTTACTTTGTCGGTATAGGATGCCGGGTTCAAAAAAAAAAAAAAAATTATTACACATAACTTAACCACTATCTTTCCTCCGATTGTTGTGAGACCATTTGATATGGAGCCAAAAGGCCTACAAAAAAAAAGGTGTCTTGACATTCTTTGAGTAATTTAGGTTTGAAATTTTCAACAGCGGCCATTTTGAAACGCATGATTGGATATAATCGCTTATTTTTCTTCAGATAAAGCATTGTTAGGTTAAACTTCATGTCAAGTTTGAACTCAATCAGTTAAACCGTTATGTAGTTATCAGTTGTTTTGTAAAATAAAAAACCGCTCCAAATTTAGCTATAGAATGAGCTAGCGAGACATTGCCGCATAGCTTCTGAATCACCCTGTATATATTGTGTTTCAAAACCTTTTGTTAACTTATATTCAGAAACAAAAATTACGAAGGGGTTAAAAATACTTTATGAATACTGTGCTATACTGTTATGGCGTAGGCTATTCTTTAAACACTAATAAATAACACTTATACTAAATAATAAAAATAATAATTCGACCACGCAGCTGAACCGCTGACGTGAGTTGAGCAAATTTCCAATATTAGGTTCATAGGCCTATCTTTTAGGGTTTTAACCAACAATTTGGGAAGTAGGTCTATTCACGACGGTGCTGAATAGCTGCAAAATGGTTCGCACGCCATTCCGCATATTGGGAGTATCTTCGATACACAAAGCATTGCGTGCTTAGCACGCCAATCCGCATATTAGGAGTATCTTCAATACTCGAAGCATTGCGTGTTTCACACGCCAACCTCGTATTTGTAGTGTTTTCAATACACAATGCATTGCGTGCTTCGCACGCCAACCCCACAATAGAATCCACCACATCGCTTTGAACATTGTAGTTTAATGGTATATATTTTACGTTTTCATCGATTTTGGGGGAACCAAGCGAGCTATAAGGTCGCGTAAAAAACAAAATGTGCAGAATAACATCCTATTTACATTTGTGGAAAAAAAAACTCAAAAACAAATACATTCTCGTAGGAAAAACCTAAAAAAATTGTCACTTCCGGTCCAAAAATGTGCTTCCGATTGTTGGACTTTTTTGGCTAACGAACTCGTCCGAGCGACGTAGACAACTAACATGTGTACATTGAACCAAATCGGACTTAAAATGCGGCCGCTAGAGTGCGAATACTTATATATGTATATATATATATATATATATATATATGATTTTTAATGACACCTCAAAACGTGTTCTGGGGACCATGATCGGTGCTCATTTGCTACTCCCGACCTTAGTCTTACCACAAGGGCCACTGCAATAGCTCATTTTTCCTATGGAAATTCGCTGATAATACTTAACTTCTTATTTGGATAAATCTATATTTTGACTGACATGTTATTAAGTATTTTCAATAAAAAGTAAATGTGTATTCGGTTTTTATTTTATTTTTTACCTGTTTGCCATATAAGATATTTGTATTCATCTTGTACATACAATATGGAGTAGGCGGACATTGTAAAACATTTGTTTTAATAATGTTTTATTATAAAATCAGATTAACCATGAACATATAAATATTTGAAACAAAATTGGCGGTATAATGGTTATTGGTAAGCGAGTATAGTTATAATGAGACTTTTCATTAAATAAAGCTACTAAAAGATTATTTTGTAATACTATTTTCGGGTAAGCGATGAACTTAAATTATTTCAGTTTCAGGTGAATTGTAATTTTATTGTTCTATTTATATTTATATTGTTGGATTCTTAAAAAATTTTTGGGTTTTACTTTTTTGTTTTAGGACGTTTGCGCGTTTAATGGTTTAAACTGATATTACCGAGTATCTTGGGTATATTAAGATCCAGGGGAAACCCCCACGTGCTCCGCACGCCAACCCCGTTGAAACCTTCTAAACACATAATAAAGGTGTAGGATTAATAATAACCCCAAAGCTAAGATGGTAAATAATGTAAAATGTTCGTATCAAATTAGTTCGTATATTTTATAACAGCAGTTATAAGGTTAAAAAAACCAGCAACGGTCAGGTCTACACTTTAATAAAAATGACCCAAAAGTTAGAAATACAAATAATTGCTTCATAGTTTTAAATCAGCTGTTAATGGAAATACTAGAGCAAACAGCTGTTATATCTTTTATTTCATTCCATTGGTTGCTGTGGTAATAAATGCAAATACATGAGTTGGTTCATCAGTCTAGGCTTAAACTAAGATTATTTGCGACTAAATTTACAAATATTGAAATCGAAAATGTTTTTATCAATATGAATTATAGCTATGTTACTCAGGGACAGTGCAGATTTTTATTAGTAAAACAATTTTTTTCAATCGGTTCAGTAGTTCCAGGGACCCCCCTACATACAAACAAACAAACAAATTTTACCTCTTTTTAATATTATTGTAGATGATATGCATGTGTAGTACTTAGTTTTTTTAGCCGTGGTTAATGCAGATTTTTATTTTTGGTTAGTTTAGAGAAAAGAAATCCTATTAATTTTGTATATCTTATTTTATTTTCATAAATTATCTGAATGTTAGTATTATTTTTTTCCATACTAATAGCACAAAACCCATTAATAACATTTTTTTTAAATTTGTTATGTTTCAGAATTCAGATTTAAATTTCTTGGTTATGTTTAAGTGTCTCATCGTGGTAGTTTATTAATTGAGAGCTCCAATCCAGCAGACGGTCAGACTGAGTGTCGATTCAAACAGTGGAAATTGTTTAACACGTTAATTATGCATGAAGTAAAACACTAATTATTATTATAACTAACAATCAATTGTTTCATTTATTCTGAACATTAATGATTTAAGTCTGCACCTGTTTAAAACGTGTGTAACAATTTTGGAGAACCTTTATAGAATAGCTTTTGATTGAAGCGTTTATTACCCCAATTAAATAGGGTAGGGTCTGATATATAGTTATGTATGCCGGCCTTTTGCCCAAAAATATATTCAGGATGACCAAAAACCCAACCCCCAACTTTAACTTTGGAACGAGGAGAAATAATTAAATGAGCTTCAGGGTATCTTTATATGAAAAAGGGAGATGCATTTCAATGTAACCGACCTTTTAAACCCGTACCCCAAAATGTGGGGTTGAGAGGGCAATTCAAAAATCTTAAATTCAAACCCCCATCAAGTGATACCTCATTTTAAAGGGCTTGATAAATGAATAAGAATGGCACAAATTAGAGGTCTCTATCTTAAACTTACGAAAATGACGGTTAGTGAAATTTTAAATCTCATATGTTAAGGAATAATGGTTCTCTGAATGTTATTTAATAAAGTCAGAGTGCCATTCAAAATAAAGTATTAAATAAATATATACACTATTTGGCATAAGCTTAAAAGGAACGAATAAACTGGCAGTTTCTAGATACAGCAGGTAATAGTTTTTTCAACGTTGAAAGCACAACTACTGATAATAATCCAGTGATAATAGCATCCAGTGGTTTTGAGCATTTAATCTCAATTTATAATAATTTAGGTAAGTGTTTAGGTTTATTACCAATAAAAGGTGTGTACCTAATTAAAGATCTGTGTTAATAAGATGTTTTCAACTTTAACTGGTCGCCATTTTCGACAGGGTTAAGATAGAGACCTCTAATTTGTGTCATTCTTCTTCTTTTTTCAATCCCTTTGAAATTAGGTATGACTTGCGGGTTTGTATTTAAGATTTTTGAGTTACCCTCTCAACCCCCCCATTTTGGTGTGAGTGGTGAAATGATCGGTTACACAAAAACTCATAACCATTTGTCTTATAAAGATATGCCAAAGATCATGTATTTATTTCTACTTGTTCCAAAGTTAACGGGTGGTTGAGACTTTTAGGACACCCGGTACATATAGTATTCAAACAACTTGTGGCGAGATTTGAATAAGTGGCAAAGCATAACATAAAACTGGTGGCGTTAGAGGATAGTTTCATATTGTTTTAAAGCATCGTTAATTTGCTATCTCACGACTCCATTTTAGAGTTGGAAGTATACATTTGTATGTACGCTTGCTAATATAAACATAGTGATCCTTCATCTCTGTTCCTCGTCAGGACTTTGTATGTTAATTAATTTCATTAATCTATAGTCTATCAACATTCACATGTATGGAACCTGACGTGACCAAACTACGATCAGCGGTTTTATAAATACGAGATTTGGCTGAGCTGGGAAACAGAACTATGTACAAACAATTCACCGACTACATCAGTTCTTTGAAATTTAAATGCCAATGCAAATAATTCGATCACGCAGCTGAACCGCTGACGATTTCCAAAATTATATTTGTATGTTTTTTGGGGGTTTAACACACTGTTTGGGAAATTGGTCTACCCAGGAAGGCGCTGGATATATTAGAAGATTTGTTTGCCTCCAGCTCCGCCTCAAGCGCTGATTTGTTACGCAAGCAGCGAAAAACTCGCTTTGAAAGTTCGCACTTCGAACTGTGGATTATGGATGGACTCTTCGCTTCGCTTGGGGCGGACAGCAATCGGACTCAAACAGCAAGCTGCCTAGAGGTAAAATCCGCCTCGTGGATTTGAATGGGGGACTTTTATTTACGAATTTCCATAGGAAACATGAGCTATTGCAGTGGCCCTAATGGTGAGACCCAAGGTCGGGAGTAGCAAATGAGCACCGGTCATGGTCCCCAGAACACGTTTTGGGGTGTAATTTAAAATCATATATACATATGTATGTTTATAATATGTGTTCGCACTCTAGCGGCCGCATTTTAAGTCCGATTTGGTTCAAATTTGGTACACATGTTGGTTGTCTACGTTGCTCGGACGAGTTGGTTAGCCAAAAAAATTCCAACAATCGGAAGCACGTTTTTTAACCGGAAGAAACTATTTTTTGACATTTTTCCTACGACAATGAATTTTTTTTTGAGCTTTTTCTACAAATATAAATGTAGCATTTTGTTTTTTTTGCGCGACCTTATAGCTCGCTTGGTTCCCCCAAAATCGATCAAAACGTAAAATACCATAGAAATACTCGGTTCAAATCCCTGCGGTGGATTCTACTACGGGGTTGGCGTGCGAAGCACGCAATGCATAGTGTATTGAAGACACTCCCAATACGGGGGTTGGCGTGCGAAGCACGCAATGCTTTGTATATTAAAGATACTCCCAATATGCGGAATGGCGTGCGAACCAATTTGCAGCTATTCAGCACCGTCGTGAATAGATCTATTTCCCAAATTGTTGGTTGAAACAATAAAACATAGGCCTATAAGCTTAATTTTGGAAATTTGCTCAACTCACGTCAGCGGTTCAGCTGCGTGGTCGAATTATTTTACGTTTTGATCCATTTTGGAAGAACCGGACGGACAATAAGGATGTGTAAAAAACAAAATGTGCAGAGTATTGTACGTCGGTTGGGACCGCTTTTGGAAAATATACGTCAAGAAATAATAACTGAAGTTCAGTAAAGTTTGTATTGTAGCACAATATACTTTTTATAAATCTATTTCACATGTAGAAACATCAAGAAAGTATAGAACCGGCAAAAGAAAGTGGGAAGCGGCACTTTGTTCGGTCTCAAAATTATGAACACTTCCTCAATATTATCACTTTCTTGATCGGACGATTCGCCGCCAATCGTTTTCTGTCTCTGCTAATAGTCTATTTATGTAATTTATGTCGATCTTGTTGTCCTCCGTAGCCGTAGCAACACAATTTATACAAATGTTATAAAGAAGTAAAATGTTGTTGTTTGTATGTAGGGGGTAATTTCTGAACCTACTGAACCGATTGAAAAAATAGTTTTACTAATGAAAAGCTACACTCTCCCTGAGCAACATAGGATATATTCATTTTTATAAAAATATTTTTTATTTCAATAGTTGTAAATTTAGTCGGAAAAACTTCTTAGGATAGGCCTAAACTGATGAACCAACACATGTAAGTTTTTACATTTATTACCATAGCAACCAATTGAACAAAATAACAGATAAAACAGCTGTTAGATCTAATAGGCCTATTACCATTAACAGCTGATTTTAAACATTGATAAAATTATTTTTGTTTCTAACTTTTAGATTAGGTTTTTACTAAAGTGTAGACCTAAGCCTTGCTGGTTCTTTTAACCTTTATTATAACTGCTGTTATAAAACATATGAAATAATTTCATTTTAACATTTAACATTATTTACCATCTTAGCTTTGGGGTTATTATTAATCCTACACCTTTATTATAAAGAAAACGTAACACGGTTATGTGTGTAGAAGGACCCAACGGGGTTGGCGTGCGGAGCACGCAGGGGTTTTTACTAGTCAAGTATAAAATGTCGGAACGCAATCACTCGCACCGGGTAAAGAGTCTGCTAGCGACTGCAAATATAACTTTACAGCTTTACGAGTGAGCGACACTATCAAAATAGTTGCGCACACTAGTTTGTTGCGATCACTTGTTTGTTTTACTCAAGAAACCTTTAGGCCGGGCGCACACAGGAGCGGACATTCTGTCCGCGACAAAACGTCTGGAACAAACTGTTTTGTCTTTGTCCGCTCCAGTGTGTGATCAATTGTCAAAGTGTCTCGAACGAAAGTTTATTTCATTATTTTTAGTTTGTAGTTTTGTGTTAGTGCGACTGGAAATGGATTTTGAAGACGAAGAAACGGCTTTGGTGTTGTGGAATTTTCTTCAATTCTTTGATAAGAAAGTTGAAAGAGATCACTGGGTACATCCTATAAATCAAAAACGTCAAATCATACAATTCATTAATGAGCTAAAAGAATACCCAGCAAAGTTTTACAATTACTGCCGTATGACCATCACCACTTTTGATTATTTATGTGTCTTAATTCAAGCCAAGATACTAAAGCAGAATACCAACTGGCGTAAAAGTATTACTCCAGAAGAGAGACTCTTTATAACCTTAAGGTACGTATCTATATAGAGTGTCTTTTTTAACTGGGCCTCCATTGGGATCTTGTAAACCATAAATCTGACAGCAAAGTTTAAATAGGGAACATTAAATTATTTTTTATAAGAATAAAACCACGTAGCCTAGTTGAAATTTTCGCAAAAGTCCACCAATTTCCAATATGTCGGCTAACTTCCTTTTTCCAATGGTAACCCCTATTTTTATAGTAATTTTTGAGTTTGCATACAATTTTAAGACCTGTTTATTTTTAGTGTTTTTTCATAAACCAACCGTTAAAGAGCTGGGGGGGGGGGTGTTATAATTTTTACAATGACCTGTGTATTTGTGTAGAACTAACTGCTTGTAAAAAAACTACTGGACATAGTTTATGGTTATAACATACGATAATTATCTTATTTTCTTGATTTCGAGCAACGGGTACACTAGTAAGATACTAATCGGTTATACTGTATCGATATTGTAAATTTAAAAACACATAATTTCAAGTACAATAGTTTTATCAGGATGGAAAAATTTACGCTTACAATTTTAAATATAGATTTATTGTTAAAGACATTTCAGGAGGGCAACATTGTTGTGATTATAACATTATAACCCTGTACAGTACTTTAATTTAACGTCACATTATATACACTTAATTATGATTGTTGTCCTGAAAATATGACGAGTGATGTGAATAATGCGGCATTATTGACGGCTGCAGAGGATTTGGTGGTTGTAAGTTATGATAATATGAAGAGCTGCTATGTGCACTCCCAGCACTGCTCGTGGATGGCGGGCGAGAACTGAGAGCTGATACTTGGCCTACACTCATTAGCTCATCCTCTTGCTCGTCCAATAAATTGTTCAACTGAGACAGCACAATGTTTTTAAACTTACGCTTCCTTCTGTCACTTAGCTTATTTGCGTCTGGTACAAGACTTTTAAAGAATGTCAACATAGGATCTTCCTCTTTGTTCTCATCTGCCTTGCGCTTCTCCGTTATAGTCTTTAAATATTCAACCATAGGCTCAGCAACAATGTCTCCTGCGGTCCTTTTCCGGTTAGCCTTTGGAACAACCTCACCTTGGTTATTTAAGTTGACAGACGGAATTTGGTGTTGGAGGTCGGCATCGGTCACACAAGCTTCAGTTTCTTCACATTCTAGGTCTTCAGAAACAGAATAAGTAGTAATCTGTTCGGTGTTTGGTTTAAGATTACTGGACATCTTCCTGTAAGGTCCAGTGAAACGTTCTAAAAATCCCATTGCATCTGTCAAGTGCCACTTCTTCTTCCTCTGCCCGGAACCACTAGGCATTTTCTTTAGTTCCCGTAAATATCTTGTATAGGAATTGCGAAGGTTGGCCCACTTCAATTTACAAGCTGCAGCTGAAATAAAAAAAGGTACTTATTGCATTTTAACATATTCATTTATTTTTCAGGTTTCTTGCAACTGGTGAACGATTTCAATACTTGCACTACAATTTACGAGTTGGTGCCACAACAGCAGGAAAAATTGTATCCGAGACTTGCTCAGCAATATGGGAAGTATTAGCCCCAATTTATTTGATGTCTAACCCGACCCCAGAGAAATGGACTACCATAGCAGAAAACTTTGAGAAAATATGGAACTTTCCCAATTGTTGTGGGGCGATTGATGGAAAACATATAAGAATAGAAGCACCTTGGAATTGTGGTTCTGCTTTTTTTAACTACAAACACTTTCACTCTATTGTGCTACAGGCTGTAGTTGACGCTGAGGGGAAATTTATAATAGTTGATGTTGGGGAAGCAGGAAGGAATAACGATCCAGGAGTATTTTTATCATCATCTTTTGGCATTTCCTTCAATGCCCAAAAACTTAATCTTCCCAAGCCAAGGAAAATAGACCTGAATAATCCGACAGAATTTCCTTACGTATTTGTTGGTGATGAAGCGTACGGAATTCACAAACATTTAATGAAACCGTTTGCAAAGAAAGCACTAACCAATGATCGAAAGATTTACAACTACAGACACTCCAGAGCAAGAAGAATCGTTGAATGCGCTTTTGGGATGATGTCTAAAAAGTTTCGTGTTTTTGAACACGCAATGTTAGTACACCCAGATGTCACAAAAAAAATTGTGTTAGCATGCTGTGCTCTTCACAACATGATAAGGGTCAGGGAGGGGAAATTGAGCGATGTGTTTGATGAAATAATCAATATTGAAGAATGCGATGAGGATATCATCAACACAAGACCAAGAGCTGCCAAAGCAGCATACAAAGTGAGAGAAAACTTTGTTCAGTACTTCAATTCACCAACAGGTTCAGTTTCGTGGCAAGAAAAAATGGCCTTCTGTTAATATTCTATTACAATTGTTATTTCAAAGTGTAGACCTGACCATTAAAATGTTACCTTGTTTACAACGTAGGCTACATTTATTTATTATTACAATTATTACCGACTCCAAATTAACACATTAACTAATAATGGTACTAATACTACAAAATACTGAAAAATAGCCTTTTTATGCTTATGAAGTAAATAGATATAGTAAATTATATTGCAATTGCAATATAATTTATTACAAATATGTTTTTTTTCATGTACAACTAGGTTACCTAACCTTTCCTGATATAGCCTAATTTTAGGTTATATCTAAACATGTAAATTTTTAAAATTGTAAGTTTGTAGTACTTACTGTAATAGCCTACTTCCCAAATAATTTATGAATTATATTTTAGTTTTAATTAGGCCTAATTTTCTGCTCTTTTGGAAGCATATTTTGTGTTTTTATAAATTACTCTAACAAGTTTAAAGACTAAATTCCTGAAATCGTTCTTTCTCACTTTAATTATTTTGAAAGAACTCTCGGTGTTTATGAGTTTTACAATTTAATATATTTTGAATTGTTACACTTGATATATATATAATTAATGTAGGCCTACATAAATACAACATTTTACAAATAGGCCTACAGTTTTATAAAATTGTACCTACATTTTTCAACATTTTGCTATTTCATATTATTTAAAACATTTAAACTATAACTCAGTTAGATATAGTTTATTGTTTGTAGGCCTAAGTAGGTTCTTTTGAAAATCGACGTAAACAAACATGATTGGAAAAAATTGTCAATGACCTCAAAACAGATCACTATAGCCTACATTAGTTCTATAATAGTTTGAAAATACTTAGGCCTATACATGTTTAGCGTGAGAAGGCAAATTGTATTTAATATTTTGTAATTACTAAAAAGTTTTATACTATAATTGTAACATTTAATTGATCCGCCGTGCCCATGCCGTGATTTTTCACGGGTTGTTACTAGTTTGAGTTATAACATTCAATTACTTAATATAATAACAGCATTAGGCCTATTATAGATCTGCTAATGGTGGTTTTTCATATAACGCATAATTTTAATTTTTCCCACCAAATCAGTTAAAGGGTTACCAATAATAAAGTCTTCTTACCTGAAACGTTCAAATCCAATGAAATGTCATGCCAGCATTTCGCAATTACGTCCTGGTTGTGATGCTCCTTCAAAGTCACGTCGTAAATCACACGTTGACTTTCAACTAAAACTAGCAACCTGTCAACATCAATTATTTCGCCTTCACCTTCTACACAGCTTTCATTATGTACCATCATCTGCCGATCCATCATAAACCACAATATTTTAATGTTTCTATTAGAAGCTTTTTTTACAGTAAACAGATTGTTGAAATGTAAATAATGTCATTCCACCGCGCATGCGCAGTTTAATTTCTCCGTTTTGTCTTGAGCAAAGACGAAATGCCAACAGTCACCGCCAGACAAGAAAATATTGTCGCGAACAGTCTAAAGGCGTCGGAGACGATTGTTGCGTGCAGTGTGCGTGATCCTCATATGAAACCACGTTAACTTGCGTCCACCAGACAGATTTTATCTGTTCGCGACAAAACGTCTTTGTCGTGGACAGAATGTCCGCTCCTGTGTGCGCCAGGCCTTAAAAGGCACGCAAACGCTGTTATTTTGTTTGTTTGAAAGTCTGTGGACAAAAATTACCCCACGTGAGTTAAAATATAAACAGTATAATTAGATTTTGCCCATGAAACTAGAAATCGGACATTCTACCATGAGAATAGAGAGCTAACATTTTACCCAATTGTTTCTTATGTGACACATGCCCAAATTAGATAATTCGCATTTTGATTATTTACTTATAATTGAGGGTAATGGGGTACCAACCCCTAAATCAAATAATACTTATTATTTTACTTTCCTTGAGACTAGAGGGCTGAATTTGTAGACATTTGTTTCGTTAGTGTTACACAAAGTAATTTCTTAGAATGTTGGTAATTACTGTCTCTGTCTGAAGTGTAAAATGGAGTTACTACCCTAATAAAATTAGTACCACTAATTCCTACAAGCTAGAGAGCTGAAATTTTGGTACATATTATTGGTAGGTGGTATTCAAGAAACACAAACCATGTCGACTACTTGAGTCTAATAAGCGATACCGGATATCTACCCTTAAAAATAAATAATAATTCGCACACTTAATTATTAATAATAATTAAGCTAAACCTGTAACTTGGCACCAGCGAGCACAGAATACAATAGAGAGGCCATCCCGTAAATAGCAGTAAGCAGGGTTGACGCCATGTCAGCCATCTTTGATGTGCATATATAAAAGTTGCTGGGCCCATAAATGCGTAGTTCTGTAAACGGTGCTCGCCTTGATATCACCGTTTTTTGAACCCCTTAGGATGGGACAAAAATTGCCAAATTTTATACATATGTAGGTGGATATTGAAGGAAGCAACAGTGTTCGTAGAAAGTGTAATACCTATTGCGTTTTTATTAAAATAATAATTAAAACTAATCCTTTTACATTAAATTAAATTTATGAAATAAAAAAGTTAGTATGCAAGAAATTTTTTTATTTTTGAGGTAGAAACAAACTTTCAACGAGAAAGTTGTAGCTAATTAAATGATCTTAAAGTTTCATTCCAAAACATTTTCGATGGAACTGATAGTTTGTTCAATAATCCAAAGTAAATAACCGCTATGTTTAGTTGTACGCGCCCACCGTCGCGGACCACGGCTCCACGCTGTTCTACCACAAAAGTTAGCTCCAATACTCTGCCCCGTCTGATTTGTTTTACTCTTTACATGTTGAGGAAGTTAAATCAATATAAGTAGGAACACATGGCAGTTCACAAACAAAATTAGATACCTAATCATATGTTTTAATGCAAACAAAACAAGATATACAATTTTCTTATTCTCCATAAGAATAACATTAGACAACGTACTGTGTTTAGTACTTTCAATATCTCTGTAACCAACAGACGTAGAGAAATTATTAAAACACCAAATTGTTCTTCTTTTTAAACCAAACTCAATGACGAAAAGTAAAGTTTGATTTACTAAAATAGTATATGTAAAAAACTAAAAAAACCTCTCGGCACTAGGATGACTCATGCTCTGCGGCCGCCATGTTGGATGTGTTTCGCGCTTTCGGGTGGCTTAAATTCACTGCTACTGCGTGGCCCCTCTATTGTATTCTGTGCTCCCTGCTTGGAACGTATTTGGCTTAATTTATACAGGGTTATTTAGAAAGAAACGGAGAAACTTCCAGGACGTGTTTTATTAGTGAAAGTAAAGAAAAAATTCATTTAAACATAGGTTAGGAAATGCTTCGTTTTTTAACTATCCACCATTTTGTTTTGTTTTCAAAATACTTAATATCTTTGGATGTAGGAAATATATTGAACGAAAATTTGTGTTACATTTTTGGTGTGACATCTTTTAGCCATGTACAAAAAACTAAAATGTTTTCCATATATTTTCAAAATGGCGGTCGTTTAAAATTGTTAATGTTAAATATTTCGTCTAACTTTACGAAAATATTTTTTAAAAAAATTTCCTTTTTTAATGAAAAACATACTGGGTTTTTTAATTACTTCTGTAACTTAAAATGTGACCGATTTATTTACTAAAAACTCAAAGATTTTAATCTTGCAAAATTCCTCAAGAGTCGAATTATAAGACAAATCGTGTAAATAAAGTACATAATAAAAATTATTACAAACTTACGAAAAAAAAGAAGAGTTTTACTGCACCAAAAAAAAAAAAACACACAGAACTGTAAACAACAATTTTAAGTAACTTCGAAAATTGTTTTGGCTATTATGGCCAACTACCAAGATAATTTTTTCTAGTTTTTTGCAAACAACTTGGTTATGTTTTAAGTTATAGAAATAATAATAACAAAAAAAAAAACAGTTATGTTTGTCATTAAAAAATTAAATTTTTGCTTCTTGAAATTTTTTGTAAAAGCTTTTTGAGGTCTTTTACATTAGACATTTCAAACGGCCCCCATTTTGAAAGTATATGAAAAAACGTTTTTGGTTTTTTGTACCTGAGCAAAAGATGTTACACCAAATAATACGTATCATACCTTCAAAGATGTTAAGTATTTTGTAAAAAAAGAAAATGGCGGATAACTGGAAAACGAAGCATTTCCGAACCTATGTTTATTTAAACTTATTTCTTTATTTTCACTAGTGGAACACGCCCTGGAAGTTTCCCCGTTTCTTCCTGAATCACCCAGTATATGTTTTAGAACATGGTTACACTCTGTATAAAGAAACGTTTTGAACCAATGAAAGCGCGTTAACACTAATAAAGCATTTTTTAGACAAACAAATAACATATTAAATTAACAAATACGCCTTTTTTTATACCCATAATACAGACGAATTAAATGACAAAATTACAAACTTGTCAAACATGAAAAATGAAGTTGATAACAGATGTTTAATATCAGCTGATTCACAATCCAGAATTCAGAAAAATCCAAAATCATTTTGGAATATAAAATCATTAAAGTCTGTACTTTAAAATGAGAACCTGTAGTATAATAAACTGAGGGTTTTCATTAAACAACAATTTGAGACCATCAACAGCTGTAGTATGGTTTTCAGTAATAAAAAAAAATCGTATTTGTTAATTTTAAAATGTTATTTGATTGTCTAAAAAATTCTTTGTTAATGTTAAGAGCATATTCATTGGTTAAACGTTTCTATACCAAAATATCATCCGCTCAGATAGTGTGTTTTTAAAACTATATATCCCTCTAACGTTTAAATGGTTAGTCGTATATAAATATATATATATATAAAAGACCAAAAACAAAAAATATTAAAATAACTTTCAAAATCCAAAATCATCTTAAAAGATAGGGTGTTCCATAAGAAATCGGAAGTTAGCTGCCATATTGGAAAAATGGCGGGTAAGATCCACTAAATTGTTTTATAGAGTTTACTAAATATTGTTTTTGAGGCTTTTTCCTTAAAGAAATTTGTATTTTTAAATAAGTGCTAAACTTTATCACGATCTATAAACCATTGCTAATAAAGTGATTAATATGAGATTTTGTTTTTAATCTCCAATCTATATATATATATATATATATATATATATATATAAAAGCGAAATACCACTCAGTCACTCACTGACTCACTGATGACGATTTTTCAAAACTACTGAACGGATTGGAACGAAATTTGGTATGTAGCTTTCTCTAGGGCCATAGGTGCTCACTAAGAAAGGTTTAAAAAAAATCGAAATTTTAGGAGGGGTATGGGGGGATCTAAGTTACTAAAATCATAATTTCAGATCTTTTATTATTATGACAATAGTGCTTTTATTATTTAAAATCTATATATATATAAGCCAAATACCACTCACTGACTGAACACTTAAAAAGAATACAATTACTTTTAAAAGACTGAAAATACCAACCACCACGGGTAACGCCGTAGGGTCAGCTATTTAATTGATAAATTGACTATATTAGTTTGATGGCTTAAAACGGAGAAATATTTATGCACTTTACAAATAAATATTTTATAAAATGTACCATTATTTTAGAAGTTAAACCTACTTAAATTTTTGGCACTGACGTCGTACTTGTACCATTGTGTCTTCAAGATAATTTTAAAATAGCGCATCTTACAAATGCTGCGTTATAGAAATATGTAAATTCCCTCCCATTTCTCTTCACGGGTAAAAACTAAATACTGGGTTTAAATTTAAAAACAAAACACGTTACGAATCGATTGCAGATATATATTTTTTAAGGATACACTTATTGCAGAATGAAAAACCAAAATTTGCTTCCGTAAATGAATACAGGAATACAATACATTAACTCAAGTCATTTTAAGCTTTATCCATTTTTTCGAGCCATTTGCCCAGCTGGTCGTACAGCTCCAGACGGAAATGGTTTCGATCCTCTTCGTCCTCTTCGGTCATGATGAACAGGTAGTCGGCATGACCGAACTTCGGGTCCGGTACACTGTACGCTTCCACTACTGTCGGCAGTCTCTCTTGGAGCATTTTCACATCCTGGAACAGAAAAGGCGATCATCAAAACTTGACGCAGCCGAACCGCTGACTTGAATTAAGAGAATTTCCAAAATTAAGTTTAAATGTTCGATGGTTTCAACTATTTGGGAAATTGGTCTACTCACGAAGGCCCAAGTGTACGAATACGAGGGCGTACCCAAAAGTAACTAGAATCGCACTGCCCTGGACGCATTCCTGCCGCAGTCATGTATAGTGCAGCTCGTCGCCAGTTCAGTGAGACCGGTGTCGTCGACATGGCTTGTTTTGTTCGTCTGTAGTCATAGTTATCACTGGTGCTGATTTATTCTCTTTTCGTTTTTTATGATGGCAAGTGTGAAAAACGTGCGGCTGTGAAATTTTACTTCCTGCTTTCATAACCATTTTTCATACGTGGAAATAAGAATAAATCACACGGATCCAGGTCAGGTGAGTAAGGTGCGTGGGGTAGCGGTACCATGCCATTTTTTGCCAAAATCTGGCGAACAGAGATGGCTGTGTGTGCAGGTTCATTGTCATCGTGAAAAAACCAGTCTCTTCTCTGCTACAAATCGGGTCTTTTTTGTCATCTTGTTGAAAAGCGTAACGTTCCGACATGGTGGAACAAACTCTGAATGAAAAAATATCAGTGTCTTGATTTTTGATTTGACGAAATTTTTTGAACGGGGTGACAATGACGACTTCCATTCGGTTTACTGTTGCTTTTTTTCGGGGTCGTAACCATAGTACCAACACTCATCACCAGTGTGACCTTCTACAGGAAATCCGGATCAGTTTCAAGCTGTTTTTTTTCAAAGCACGTCATGTTTAAACTCGACGTTCTTTTTGATTGTCAGTTAGAACCCGAGGCACAAACTTGGCAGCGACCCTTTTCATTTCCAAATGTTCGGTTGAAATTCGCTGAACCGAACTCCAAGATACCCCACTAATTTCTGACAATTGAACAATGACCTGCCGACGGTCTGCGAGCATTCTCGAATTCTCTCAACATTTTCACCTGTTCAGCCAGTTGATGGACGTCCGGAACAAGGTTTGTCCTCAACCGATATGTCGCCATTTTTTAAACCGAGCAAACCACTGGTACACTTGAGTTTTTCCCGCAGCATCATCTTTTTAAGCCGCTTTCAACATTAACACAGTGTCAGCGGCGCATTTATCGAGCAGGAAGCAAAATTTCACAGCCGCACGTTGTTCACTTAAACTCACCATCGTAAAAAACGAAAAGCTAACAAAACAGCACCAATGAAAACTATCACTACAGACGAACAAAACAAGCCGGGTCGACGACACCGGTCTCACTGAACTGGCGACGACCTGCACTATGCATGTCTAGCGGCAGGTATGCGTACTACACTAGCCCCGTCCACGGCAGTGCAATTCCGGTTACTTTTAGGTACCCCTCGTATATTAGTGGAATTTGTTATCACCTCAGCATCCTGCTTCCGCCCATGTGCTGGTTCGTTTTACTCGTGGAAACATACGCTATGCAAGTTTGCACCTTGACCTTGCGGCCTTGGATTGTGGACTGCTTCGCTTGGATTTGAACCGGGTACCTTTATGGTATTTAAGTTTCGATCGATTTTGGGGGAACCAGACGGGCTATAAGGTCGTGTAAAAAAAGAAAATGTGCAGAAAAATCTCTTATATTTGTATTTTTTTAGATAAAACCATAAAAAGTTTCATTCCAGTACAAAAATCTAAAAAAAAATATTACTTCCTGGTAAAGTACGTACTTCCAGTTGTTGAAATGTTTTAGATAATGAACTCGTTTGAGCGAATAAATTTTAAACCAAACGGACGTAAAATACGACCGATAGATACATATTTAAATATACAATATTTTTTACTGGAACCCCAAAACTTGTTCTGAGGACTATGATCGGTGCTCATTTACTACTCCATAAGAGTCACTTCAGTACCTCATGTATCCTACATAAATTCGATAATAACAAATTTAATTATAAAAATTGGGGTTACAAAATCTAAAAACAAGTTTTAATCCCTATTTTTAATGAAATTTGGCACTTTTTTTCAAAATTTATTTCCATGTCATTTTAGAGCTTACAAAAATAAGGGAGTTTCCCACTAAAGCTTATTTGTACCCCCAACGGTTCAAAAGTTAGCCACTGCAACACTTTAGGAGGAAAACGATTATTTGTAGGCTATTAAACGTAACATTTTAAGAAATTTAAGCGCCTGTAATTCCTAAAGGGCTAAAGATTTTTTTTAAATACCCAAGAATAAAAAAATAATAAAATATTGTCTTACATCTGAAACCCTCATAAAATATACGGTGTTCCATAACAAATTTCAAAGTTGGCCACTATATTGGAACATGGTGGCAATTATCACAATTTCACAAATAGGCTTTTTAAACTTGATTGAAAAGAAAGGAAGGTTCCCCATTTAAAGTTAGCAATTGTAACATTTTACATTACTATAATAATGTTTTTTTAATAAATGAAGATTTGTAGTTAACTTAAATCAAAAAGTTTAAATCTTCTCATTATGTCACAAAGCTGTATCATAAATATCATTGCTATCATTTAAGTTTCACTTACAGCATTTTAAATCTAGGTTTTTATAAACTACAAGGGGTCCAGACGTCAGCTGTTTTAGGTATTAGCTAATAGTTGTTTAGAAATATTAGTTTTTTTTACAAACACGAAAATTCAAACTTTCAACGCTTGTCTAGTACATTGCATTGGCACGGACAACTGGGTAATTTAAGATTTAAATCGCTTATAAATCACATGGGTACATTAATTTCGTCTGAATTATTCAAACATTCGGGGCCTACATTTACCAGCAAAAACTTCACAGTATTATTTCCAACGTACAAAAAATATACCAAAATAAAAAAGTTCAAGTAGCGAAAAGAGTGAGCTTTCTCGGAAAATTTAGTTTTTTGTTTGTTTGTATAATTAATTACAGGTGAATCATGACTTATATTGTATTTTTCTGGTGTAGGAGGACATGTTAATCAAAATTAGCAACAAAAACTAATTATCTTAAATTTTGACCATATTCAGTGTAGCATCCCTCTAAGAACACACGCCTTGGAATAATACCATAGTTCTGGTTTTCACATGGAAGCTACTTCTTGTAAGTGGCAAAACAATGTTGCCCTGCTAAGGAAACAAACGGTACCAGGAACTGACACATATTCCTACTTTCTCACAAACATATTTAAATTATTAAACAGATTCACTGTGACTTGTAGGGTGGGGTAGGAAAGGTGATTTTTTATTAAAGTGTGAGATTAACTAATACATATTATTATTATTATTATTATCTAGAGAGTAAACTATTCGATCGATTTCGAACAAATTTGCACTAAACACGTCTATTAGGTCTTTATAGATGCACGTAAAAATGTTTTGAAAAAACCCCTTTATAGCCAAAAAAACCCCAAAAATCAGTTATTATTATTAGCTAAACGAGAATTTTTAGAAAGATGCGGTTTTTTGCATGGTAGAGCACATTAAAGGCTACAAATAAGCAAAATTTTATCAAAATCGTTAGAGCCGTTTTTTTATATATAAAAAAAACAGATTTTTTGGGGGTTTTTGACAAAAAAAAATGTTGTTTTTAAAAATTTGTTCAAAACCCTTTTTCGTGAATCTATACAGGCTTACTTGACATGTCTGGTGCAAATTTGGTTGACATCGATAGAATAGTTTTCTCTCTAGCTTTGTATATATAGGCCTACAGACATACAGACAGACATTTTGTAAAAACCACTTTTTTTTACTCAGGGGGTCCCAAAACGGATATTTCCACAAAAATCTCAACATCGATTTTTTTTGCGATCACTATACTTTTTCTATACTATAGTATAGTGAGAAAGTAAAAGGCAGTAACTACAAAATTTTCAATTTTGAGTTTTTGATGTATTCCTATGTTTTTGAGGTCGAGGATTCCGAAAAACACACTAAGAAGGCCGTATCTGCAGCCGTTGCTGAGATATAAGGGGTGCCATTGGCAGTATCTACACCATTTTAAACCAAATACTAAGCAAGACAGCAGTGTCTGCAAATGCTAAGCAAAAAAACAGTATTTTCATAGTAGATACCGCTCTTATGCTTAACATTTAGCTCATACAGCCTTTTTGCTTAGTAATGTTGGAACGCCTGTTGCAGTAAGCAGCAGTAAATATCTAGCATGTGTTTGTTTGTTGTTGTTCATTAGAACCATTATAGGTTTGTTTTAACGATTTATTGTTTGTATATTATGATCGTATCATTACTTTATTTAGTGCAAGTGATTTCAAGGAAAATGGTGCTGTTTGAAAGACGAATAGATATTATTATGCACTTGCTGCCGTTTTGCTTAGGATTCCTTATTGATATTTGTAATAGTAAAAGCAGTATATGCGTTTTTGTTGTGTTTGTTGGGGGGATATTATTTTTTAAGTTGTAAAATGGTTCTTTGAAGTAAGATTTCATAGAAAATGAAAAAAAATATGGTGGTTATACCCTATACTTAGCCAGGGCTTTAAAAAAACCTTTAACAGAGTTTTACTCAGTTTTAAGATTTTGCAGATACTGCCTTTTTCCTTAGGAGGGCAGAATAGCACTGCCAGTAAGGGGAAAGAACATTTAACTTTCAACAGTACAAACTTAGCCAAAAATATTAATTACGTATGCTCTAGAGAGGCGAGTGAAAATGAGCGTGTACTGTTCATATTTACAGAAACAATACAATAATTTAGATACAACATTAACACTACTGAACCACTATTCACTTTGTTCACTCACATTAGGATCTACTAGCATATCATCCGGCCCGTTCACCAAATAAACAGGAGTTGTGACAAGGGTTAGATCATAGTCTGGCGGAGTTGGAGACTTGTATACTTCATTGTTTGCACTTTCTGATCCAAAGTCGTACTTTCTGAAGCTGTCTGAAAGAAAACAAAACATACTTATTAACCTACATATCAATCTATATAGTATTAATATACAAGCGTCTTTGTCAAAACTGACTGACATGGAATCAACGTATATTAAAAAAGTACTTAATATAGAAATACGAAAACTTAAAGGTATATTCTTATATCGCCATAAGCGCACACTAAGAAAGGATTTTGCGAAAACTTTATTTGAATGCGAAAATATAGTGAACATCAGTGGTACCCTCCCAAAACAGATAAAACAACCGTTATGACCAAAAGCTTAGCGACACCTGTTTGTTTATATGCATTACCATAGCAACCAACATAGCAAATTTAGAATCAGTTTATTATTATTTACAACCAACAGCATTTTTAGTTGGATTAACAAACTAAAAGCAAATACGAACAAAAACCGACGAAAAATGATTACTGTATTATAATTCAAATCGAACACCTGTTGTTAAGTACGTATTAAAAATGAAATAATTCGACCACGCAGCCGAACCGCTGACGTGAGTTGAGCAAGTTTCCAAAATTAAGATTATAGGCCTATGTTTTAGGGTTTCAACCAACAATTTGGGAAATAGGTCTATTCGCGACGGTGCTGAATAGCTGCGAAATGCTTCGAACGCCATTCCGCATATTGGGAGTATTTTCAATACACAAAGCATTGCGTGCTTCGCACGCCAATCCCCGTATTGGGAGTGTCTTCAATACACAATGCATTGCGTGCTTCGCACGCCAATCCCCGTATTGGGAGTGTCTTCAATGCACAATGCATTGCGTGCTTCGCACGCCATTCCTTATATTGGGAGTATTTTCAATAAGCAGTGCATTGCGTGCTTCGCACGCCAACCCCTGCATTGGAAGTATCTTCAATACACAATGCATTACGTGCTTCGCACGCCAACCCCACAGTAGAATCCACCACATCGCTTTGAGAGGGGTAGTTTTATGGTATTTTACGTTTTAATCGATTTTGGGAGAACCAAGCGAGCTATAAGATCGCGTAAAAAAAATGTGTAGAATAACATCCTACATTTATATTTTTAGAAAAAACCCAAAAACAAATTCATTCTCGTAAGAAAAATCTCAAAAAATGGTTCCTTCCGGCCAAAAAACTTGCTTTCAATTTGGACGACCAATACGATTTTTAATGGCACCCCATAACGTGTTCTGGAGACCATGATCGGTGCTCATTTGCTACTCCCGACCTTGAGTCTTACCATAAGGGCCACTGCAATAGCTCATTTTTCCCATGGAAATTCCCTAATAAAACCGCTGATTTGGATCAAACATCGTAATATTAGGTTAGCCCTATAATGAACCGAAACACGTTTGTTTCAAACCAACTTAGTAAAATTTAGAATCATTTAATTATTCTTCACAACTTACAGTTTATTTTTATTTCAAGTAAAAGCACACAAAAGGCTTACTTTAGCAAACATATGGTGCAATATACAAAATGTGTTACAAACGTTGATAATCGATTATTTAAATATTAATGGTGAAATAGCAACGCACGTCTCAACTCGAATTATTTGGGTTCGTCGTGTCTATGTCGATCTTTGTCTTACATTAGCTTTGTATAGATCGCCGCTGATTCGTAGTTTCTGTTAAAGTATCAGAGTATACAATAATCTGTTTTCATTGACTTCGCCATGGTGAGCGAAGCAAGCATTGCCCATAGTGTCTTATATAAAAGCGTCTCTGTCCTGACTGACTGACTAGCATAGAATCGATGTAGAACAAAAACTACTTAAGATAAAAATACGAAAATTTAAATTTACATTCCTATTTGGTCATAGGAGCACTGTAAAAGAGATGATTTTGCTAAATTTCTATTTTTAATATATTTGGCCTTTAAGGGTGGAAATAATCCCTAAAACAATAAATATTGTTTGTTACACTTTCCTTAAAAGCTAAATAGCAGAAACTTTTTACATGTATTTCTTACACGATACATATAAAAAAATAAACCACTTTTACATTTTATCACGTTCTACTAAATGGGTGAAAATGTAGTAACAACCATTAAAACTATAAATATTAGGTACAATTAAACACTTACCGTCCAATAGTCAAAATGCAGCGTCCAACGACGGAGTTTCGTCTAAACTACATAAACTCTACATAATTATGACGTCATCGATAAAGGTTTAACCGTATTACATAAATGTAACAAGGGTAAACTCATGAATGCCTTAGAACAGTATGAGATTTACAGAGCCTTCGAAACGAATTATGGGACGTTACTAAATGAAAAAGAAATATTCGATGCCAACCCGTTGTTTGATATAGTGATGGACATTGCAAATACATTTGTAGATAAGAACCATACGCAGACGTAACACCAGCAGTCCGTTAGTAGACAGTGGGCCCACTAGATGTAGGCTATATAAAAAATGTGCGAGCGTGTAATTGTACAATCGTATGTATCAGTGTGTTTAATGTGTTGTGTTTTTATTTTTACTAGTGGACCCAGCAATGCTTCGCTATTGCTTGATTTACCTAACGTAAAATTATATTCAGTTTTTGATCCAAATCAGTTGTTGATCAAAATCAGCTGTTGATCAAAATCAGCTGTTTTAAGCTTTTCATACTAACAGCTGTTTTTTGTGCCCCTGATAAAATCAAAAGAAATCTTTCTTCTTCTTCCTTAAGATTGACCTTCCATAAGATTAACATTGAAACTTTGAGGGCCACTGGGGCGTATCCCTGAGGACCGATGTAAATTATAATGGGATTCTGCTCATCTACAGGACACTACCTTTCTAACGGTATGCGCGAATTTCTCCTACGATGCACACAAACTGAGAAAAAGGACGACAAGTTTTGTGCTTGCCTATTAATATATAGATAATTCACTATTGACGAAGGACATTGTCCTAAACTTGATAATGGCTAAATAGCCGAATCGGCCGTCGTTGGACGCTGCAATTTGACTATTGTACGGTAAGTTTTTAGTTGTACTTAAAAAACAATAGTCGGTATGGTGAAAATAAACAATAATATGGATATTAAATTGAATACCACCTATGAACGTGAAATTGCATACACATATTGCTCATAGGAAAGGATTTTAAAATATTTGGCATTTAAGAGTTGAAGCAACCGCTAAAACAATACATATTGTTTGTTATATTTTCCTTAAAGTCAAAAAGCTGAAATTTGGTACATTTATTTCTTGAAAAACTTATAAAAAGTAACCACTTGACATTTTGTTACGTGCAGCTAACTGTTGGCACTTATTAATTGTATGGAAATATTTGAAAACGTAAGCTGATCAATTCCATCCCGATCTATGCATTCGTATATTAGACGTAGGCTATCTGGGCAATCTGCAACATTCAGCTAAGACTGTGATTTACCACTCTGCAGATTTATCGGTTCAAAAAGAAGACGCTCTTCACTCTGAATTCTTTATTTTTAATAGATTTAATTTATTCCGCCCACATACCCTGATGAAGACAGTTGACAGGCAACCAATGAACAATAAATTCTAAACCAATTGAATATGCATAATAATTAACTTTCACGAAATAAAAGATGAGAGAGAAATATTACAATTATGTAACAAAGTGATGCAAAAAATTCCCCTTAGCAAAGCTCGAGTATTCAGCTATTACTTACTACATAAAAAAGATATAGCCTAAAGAAAATATAAAATATGCCTACCATTTAAAACATTCTGACGGAAATGCGTCAATGTCTTGACTGACATCCCAGCAGGGAAATAAGCACCTCCTATAACATCTGCTGCCATCTGAAGAGAAAACAAATTGAATAAATATCTTTGATATAAAAAGACATCTACATTCGGAACCGAAGTGATGGTAGACATATCCTGTCACTATTAGTCGCCACTTGGCATTTTTCTTAGTTTTATGAAAATACAATCAGATAAGTTTAAACTTTTTTAAATGAATTTCAACAACGATTAAACATATTTTGTTGCAACATTAAAAGTTTGTTGGCCAACAATTAATAATGTCCAGAACGACAAATTTTAATAGTGATTTAAAAGTGTTAATTTGTACTGTGTTTTGTGTGTGTGTTTAAGCGAATTTCCATAGAAGATACAGTGACCCCTACGGTGAGACCCAAGGTAGACAATGAGCACCGATCGTAGCCCCACCAATGTGAGCAGACCAATTTCTGTAATTACTTTTCGAGTTTGCACATCAACCTTGCACACTCGGATTATTGACTGCTTCGTTTCGCTCTCAGCGAACACACTCTTTTTAACAAACTTTTTAAGGGACTTTTAGGTCACTCTTATGGTATTTTACGTTTTTATCGATTTTGGGCGATCCAGACGTCTTAAGGTCGTGTAAACAAAAAATAAAGGGTGTACAAATACTATCCTGTATTAATAACCTGTTTCAGATAAAACCCGAAATGCGTTACATTCAAGTACGAAATATATGAAAAACTATTTATTTCCTTTCAAAAACGTGCATACTGTTGTTGTATTTGTTGGCTAAAGAACTCATCCGAGCGATTTAAAAAACCAACGTGAGTGCAAAATTTGGACCAGATCGGACGTAAAATGCTGCCGTTAGAGTGCGAACACATATATAGTGTCCATAAAGTCCCTTTGACCCTCTTTATTATTTTTGTTATCGATAATAAGTTAACAGACCTTTCTCTATATATTGTGTTGCATAAAAGGAACATTTTTTTACATATCTGAACCTTTATTATTTTGGGGGGCTTGAGGGGGGTAGAGAGGTAGAGGGGTTAAAAATTTCAAATGTACAGGTAGGTCATTTAAAGCCATTGAAAAGCTTTTTAAAAGAGAAACAAAATGGCGCAAACTAGAGCTTAGTATCTTGCCCCAAAATAATAGATAATCAAATTTCTGGAAAAAGAAATAGGTTATTCATTTCTTAATATTAGAAATAAGTAGGTTGTATGTTATTTTAAGGATCTTTGATTGCCCATTACTTTGAAACGAAGCAAGTTATTAAGCTCTAGTTTGCGCCAGTGTTTTTCTTTTTTAATAAGCGCTGTTCAATGGTGTATTACATGACCTAATTTTAAATTTTACATTTTTACCCCCCCCCCGTCCCCCTCCCCCTAAGCCCCCAAAATCATAGAGGGTCAGATATGTCAAAAGAATTGTCCTGTTATGCAACACAAGATATTTTCAGTAACAAAAATAATGGGGGGGGGGTTAAAGGTACTTTATGAACACTCTGTATATTAAATCATTTTGTAATGACACCCCAAACCGCCTTCTGGGGTCTATGATTGGTGCTCATTGACTAATACCAAAATTAGATCTCTCTGTAAGCGTCACTGCAATAGCTAATTTTTCTATTGAAATTCGCTAAAAAAAACTTCAAGTGACATAAATGAGGTTTCAAAAAGATTTTAAATTGATACAATAGTCGAGGAGGGATTTCATTAAAATGCCGTATAAATATTGCAAATTGTTGTTATAAATTGTTTTGATTTTGTGCTTTTATAAACAAAAAAACTATTTTCAAGTCATTTTATTCAGTATCTGACACCCCTTGAAAAGCATTGCAACACACACAAAATTAACTCGAATAAATTAGAGAAAATAACTGTTTTAGATCATCAAAAGCTCAATTTGTAAATGTATTATTATATAAGAGCATACCTCCAACAAGCTGGAGCAGAAAGACACAAAAGCTTCAGGGACGTCAGTACAGTTGATCTGATGTGTCGGCTGTTCCCACTCGATGCGAGGGAACGCTTCCACCTTTCCTTCTTTCGCAAATTCATCCTGGATACAAAAGTCAGAATTTACAAGTAACATCTAAAATCGAAATCAGAGGGTAAAAATATCCGCCATTTCCCGGGTTAGTAATAATTATAAAATAAGTTTATTCTAAAGAGTTAATACAACACATCTGGGTGCATAGTATTTACCGACTACCAAATCAACTTGGGGGGGTGGATTTCTTTGAAGGTATGTTTTTCTAATTCGGCTCTATATACGAAAACGTAAACCACGTGGTAAACTATTCTTTATCTAGAAACGTATCTTAAACTAAAAGACGAAGGAACGAATCCATAAGCTATATTAATATCATAAAGAGAGGTAAAATTAGTTTGTTTGTTTATATGAAGGGGGTAGTTTCTAGAACTACTGAATCGATTTAAGGAATAGTTTTTCTAATAAAAAGCTTTACTATCCCGAGTAACATAGGCTATAATTCATTTTGATGAAAACATGTTTTATTTCAATATTTATTTGAAAATATAGTCGGAAAAAATTCTTAGGTTATGCCTAGACTGATGAACCAACACATATATTTAAATTTATATATATTTACCATAGCACCCAATTGATTAAAATAACAGATAAAACACCTATTCGCTCTAATATTTTCATTAACAGATGATGACATGAATCTTTAAAGCAATTATTAATTTGTATTTCTAACTTTTAGGTTAGGTTTTTTAATTAAGTGTAGACCTGCATTGCTGATTGTTTTAACCTGTATTATAACTGCGATATAATTTGATTTAAACATTTAACATTATTTACCATCTAAGCTTCGGGATTATTATTAATCCTACATAAAGAACACATTATCATAAAGAAAACATAACATGATTATGTGCACAGAAGGTTCCAACGGGGTTGGCGTGCGGAGCACGTAGGGGTTTTCCCTAGTAATATTATAAATAGGTAAAATTTGTTTGTATGTAGGGGGTAATCTCTGGAACCCGATTGAAAAAATCTGTTTACTAATAAAAAGATAAATTATCTTAAGGTAACGTAGGCTAGAATTAATTTTTATTTACGGGTTGAAATAACCCCTAAAACAATACACATGAATTGTTATACTTTCCTTAAAGCTAGAGAGCTGAAATTTTGTACATCTATTTCTTACACGGTACATAGAAAGAAAAACTAAACCAGATTTGCATTTTGTCGCTGCTAACTAAGGGATGAAAATGTAGTAACAAACAATATAACAGTAAATATTAACTGTTATACCTTCTGTAAAGCTAGAGAGCTGACATTTTGTACATTTAGTTCTTACTTGTACAAAATGTCAACCGGATTTGCATTTTTGTATCGCGCAGCTAAGAGGTAAAATTGGAAAACAACCCCTGAAACAATAAATATGTATTCTGGTAACTTCCCACAAATCTAGAGAGCTGAAATTTGGCACTTATTAATTTTAAGTGTTATATAGGAAAGAAATAATAAAACGCGTAATTTAAATAGTTACGTCTAACGGGTGAACGGAGGGTAACAACAATTTCACAATAAAAATAAATTGTTACACTTAACATAAGGATAAAGAACTGTTGATTAACACCTTTTTTTTATAGCCTAAGTGATAAATAATAACAGTAATGCATTAACATGTCGATTACTTGCATCTAAGGGTGAAAAGTTTGAAAAAAACCCAAAACAATAAATAATAATTCTTATTCTTTTCTGCTGGAGAGATAAAAATGTGTTGCACTTAATCCTTAAATGGTGCTGGGAAAAATAAACCAATCGCATTTTTAGCTGCGACTAAGTTACTCGAAAATAGAATTAAAAATAGAATTTCTATTAATATCTACAAATAAATGTAGCTGAAATATGGTAAATATTATACTTAAATCATTCGACCACGCAGCTGAACCGCTGACGTGAGTTGAGCAAATTACCAAAATTAAGTTTATAGGCCTATGTTTTATAGTTTCAACCAACAATTTCGGAAAAGGGTCTATTCACGACGGTGCTGAATAGCTGCAAAATGGTTCGCACGCTATTTCGCATAATATTGGGAGTATCTTTAATACACAAAGCATTGCGTGCTTCGCACGCCATCCCCGTATTGGGAGTATCTTCAAATACACAATGCATTGCGTGCTTCGCACGCCACCCCAACTATATAATCCACCACATGGCTTTGAACCGGGTACTTTTATGGTATTTTAAGTTTTGATCGATTTTGGGGGAACCAAGCTATAAGGTCGCGTAAAAAAACAAAATGTGCAGAATAACATCCTACATTTATATTTTTGTAGAAAAACTCGAAAAAAATTCATTCTCGTAGGAAAAATCTAAAAAATTGTTACTTCTAGTCAAAATAAGTGCTTCCGAATGTTGGATTTTTTGGGAAACGAAGTCGTCCGAGCGACGTAGACAACCAACATGTGTATCAAATTTGAACCAAATCGGACTTAAAATGCGGCCGCTAGTGTGCGAACACATATATACATAGGTATATATATGATTTTTAATGACACCCAAAAACGTGATCTGGGGACCATGATCGGTGCTCATTTGCTATTCCCGACCTTGGGTCTTACCATAAGGACCACTACAATAGCTCATTTGTCCTATGGAAATTCGCTAAAAAGAGAATAGCATTTGAATTTCTATTACTTGCATCTAAGATGGGGCAATTACACCCATTACTTAAGGGAGAAAGTACATCGCGATGTATATTTTTAACTGGATGGGATTCGAAACAAGAAAACATTGGTAGATTTGGACTAAACTCACTACGCGGCGGATGTTTAGGCCAGGAACTCAGATATTACGTCGGATTCAAAACACAATTATTGTACCCGATATTTATTTCATTAACTGTTTCTCATTTGAGGGAGACTACCAGTAAATCATAAAATTCGAATTGTAGTCTACTAGACAGAACTAATTCAAAATATTGAAAAAAATTACGCTTGTACAATAATAAAATTGTACAATTTGTTTAGTAACAATAATTTATTTGCCATTCAATGCTATAAACATAGGTTAAAAATTGACCGTATCATTCTTAAATGTATAAATTTCTTGTAATGAATAAAAGCTGTTCTCGACAACTCAAGCATAACATATTCTCAAACATTTTGAAGATATCCTTCCTGTCGCACGTAGCGGCTACCGTTGCAGCAGGTTGTGGCCAGAGGAGTTAAACGAGAAAAACCGACCCCGTTAAACGTTCAATCGTATCAGTTCGTATACAATCGTAACTCCTCGGCACGCTCCTCGTTTAATCGGCTTTTAGCTGTATAATCCTATAAACATTTATTTTCTTAATTCTATTAAAAAAGATCCGACTCGGATTATATTGCAATGACTTCGAGCTTCTTCATTTTTTTCGAAAACTGTGCGTCCTAGAACATTTTTGACAACAATTCTCGATCACTCTTTAGGAAACACCATCTTTGCCAGTAACGGGCTATACAATGGTAAACTGCAACATATATATTACTTGAAGCTTAGCTTAGTCCTTCGACTGCCACCTTTTTTACTCGGGATAGCATCAAGGTTATTTTTCAGCCTATAGTGTCTCTAATTTACTTCTCTTCTATTTCCTATGCCATTCATGAATTCATATATGCCAGTAAAAAATGATTAAAGTAAAATTAACAAAGTTATTAGCTCAAGAAACAAGCGTGTTCAGTAACGAAAGGAAAAAGTTCAACTTTAGGCCTACATAAAAAGTAGTAACAAATTATTTTCATAAATGTAAAAAAAGTTTCGTAATTTAGTTCTAAATAGAACTGTATACAAACATTTATCAATTTAAAATTTCTTATTTTGTAAAAACCAGTTTTTATGTTCCTGGTACAAGACTGTTAACAAAACTAGGCCTATTTTGAATAGCAATTTAGGAATACTATATCATTTGTCCAAAAATCACATCTATCCTATCTTCTAAAGCGAGAGATAATTGTCTGTCTGCTAAATGGATCTGGAATCTCCGTCTAAGGATTTTTGATTTTTTGATTTTATATGGGGCTTTTAGCCTTTATTAAATTAAAAAGTGAAATTTGTCCATTTTAAACAATACAAAGCACAGCTGATGCAAATGTTTTCAATGTCATTACAATAATCATCTGTTTTCTTTTAAACGAAGCACAGCTGATGCAAATGTTTTCAATGCCATTACAATAATCATCTGTTTTCATTTAAACTGTATTTTATTAGAGGTAAGCCTAATGTTGTATCTATTTATAGTTACCATGGCAACGAATACTTCTGCTAAATAAACATATCCTTTATTTAGTTGTTTAATGTTATAGGCCTAACCTAAACGATGTTCACGGAAATTTGCAATAATAGTTATTGACGTGAGCGAAATAAGCCCTGCTTATAATCGAGCTTTAGGTCGGTCTCCTGGTACTATATATAAAAGCCAAAACCCACTGACTCACTGACTCACTGACTCACTCATCACAATTTCTCAAAAACTACCGAACGGATTGGAATGAAATTTGGTATGTAGCTTCCTCTAGGGCCATAGGTGCTCACTAAGAAAGGGTTTGAAAAAATTCGAAATTTTAGGGGGGGGTTTGGGGGGACCAAAATTATTAAAAAACGATTTCTTCAAAACTACCGAACGGATTGGAATGAAATTTGGTATGTAGCTTCCTCTAGGGCCATAGGTGCTTAATAAAAAAGGGCTTGACCACCTAAAAGTTGAAATCTCATTCATATATGAAGCGTTGGCTTATTCTAAATTGGCTGAATTTTTAATATATTGAATTGAAACTTGACATAGGAGTTCAAATATATATTTTAAATATTTGTGCTGAGTCTCAGCTTGTTATCTTGAAAATGACCCGATCTAGAGCCACTTGACTTATCAATGGGTTTCTCGATTTTAGGAGTACCGGACCCAAGAACTAATTTTAATAACTAAATATAACTAAATCTAATTTTCACCATACTAAATTGTAATAAGCTGTTTTGCGAACATAATATTCGGGCCAAAAGTTACGATTTTACCTAGGCCTGCTAAATTTTACAACGCCATCGTAAAGTAAAACGGCTGTGCATTCAAACAAACTCAATCGATACATTAATATGCGGCAAGCGGTAAATATACCCGTCATAACAGCTGATTATTTTGTTGTTAATATTTGATGATATTAATGTTATTGTTGTTTTGTTTGTTGGTCAGTTCTTGATCGTTCAACTGTGTGAAGTTGAATTTACACTAGCCTAAGTAGTTTTTGTGATTGGTTTTGTAGTTGTATTATTTATTTTAAACATTACAAAAACCCTACAAAAATCTGTTATTATTGTTTTTATAAAAAAATAGCTTTAAAGAATTTGATAAAATTTGTAGCCCTTAATGTACCATTGCAAAAAACCGCATCTTTCTAAATGTTATCGTTTAGCTAATAATAATAATAATAACAGATTTTTTGGGTTTTTTGGTCAAAAAGGAGGTTGTTTTTCAAAAATGTTCAATACTTTTTTTCGTGCATCTATACATTAACAATTGACATGTTTGGTGCAAATTTGTTTGAAATCGATCTAATAGTTTTCTCTCTAGCTAACAATAATAATATTTATTAGTTACTCTCCTACTTTAATGTACCCCCTCTCCTACTTTAATACAATTATGAAGTCACAGTGAATCTGTTTAATAATTTAAATATTATGTTTGTGAGAAAGTATGTGTTTATTTAATTGGTGATCACATATTCAAACGGTCATTTATGTTGAGCGAGGGCACAAACCAAATCCGTGTTGTGAAACTGTCTTTTAAAAGGCAAGTGAAGTGCCTTTTGAAATCCTGTTAAATGATTTTGACGTGTCATGCCCTCTCTCATGACCCTCATTTCCAAACACAGATTGTCTTTAATTCTCTCAATACTTTGTTTGCATATACTTTACTGCGTTAACCAATAAATAAATACCTAATTAAAATTAAAATTTATTTAGACCTACAAAAATAATATTCGTTTAATTTTTGTCAAAATTTTTTAAAACAATTTTGTAATTTTAAAAGAATTTATCCACTTCCTTATACGCTCCTGCAACTTACCAAAAGCTTCTTCGACATTTCCACGTAGGTGGGCTGTTTCGCGAATATCGCCATTTTCCCTGTGAAGAACGCAACGGGAGCCAAACCGATCATGCCCTTGATTTTCTTGTTGTACTCCGGCCTAGTGGAGGCCATCACGAAGAATATGGTAGTACCCGCCGAGTGACCGATGTAGAACAACTGTGGCTGTTTTGTTTTGTCCAAAATATAGTCTATCGTCTTAGGCAGATCGTAATATCCCAATTCGTTATAGCTGAAATAAAATCAAATTCGAATTGAAAGCTTAAAATGTAAAGCTCCTACACCAGCGTTATCTATACTAATATTACAAAGAGGTAAAAAGTGTTTGTTTGTTTGTATGTGGTGGGCAATCTCTGGAACTACTGATCAATAGAAAAAATAGTTTACTAATAAAAAGCTACACTATCCCTGAGTAACATAGGCTATAATTCATTTCGATAAAAACATTTTTTATTTCAATATTTGTAAATTTAGTTGGGAACAAATCTTACGTTAGGCCTAGACTGATGAACCAACACATTTATTACCATAGCAACCAATTAATTGAATAAAATAACAGATACAACATCCGTTTGTTCCAATATTTCCACATGCACGAGTCCAATTTCTACGAGTTTTACTGAAATTGCATATTTGTATATTTTTCTCGTAAATGGCTAAAAGGAATTCCTTGAGATTTGGTAAACAAGGGTTTTTACAAAGCCGGGCCGAAGCTAACTTCTAGATTTGTCGGTAAAAAAGAGTTTTTTGTAGTATCAATTAAGTTTTCTTTTGAAAAACAGTCGACCTGGATCAAAGGGATTCCCTAAATACTGACTAGAATTGGAAGTGGGCTAATTTTCCTCCTTTAATTAAACATATAAATTAGATTTTTCTTTATCACTAGCTAAGTACTGTCTAATTTCCTGACTAGTGACATTAAACATATGTATTTTAGCTAGAGTGCAGTCCATGAATAAGTTATCATAATTTCTTTTATCAATTATAATTCACTTACGTAAAGTCCCAGTACTTGGTGTCGTTCGAAGCGAGTTTCTCATGACTGTGGGAGTACACATTGCCTCGACTGTTCGGGAGCCAAACGTCGTATCCCAAATCTGACAGCTTGAATGCTGCATATAAAAAAGAAAATTTATCTCATTCTTGAATCTGTGTGATTTATTTGTTTTACACACAGATAAATCAATTTCACTTACTTATCAATTGTAATTTTATACGTAATCAATTTCACATATTTTCAGTATTATGGTGTTAAAACTAGAGTCTGATTTTATGCTACTATTTCTTATAACCAAACCTAAATGTAAAACTCAATAAAACAGTCCAGAGTATTATGTACACTGTCTTCAAATAAAAATAAAAAAAATATCTGAATTAATCAAGAATCCTTCGAATGCCTTGAAACTGTAATCTAACTGTGGTTTCTATTCCACATTGTATTTTTCTTTTTATTCTTTGGTTCCTGAATATGTCCAGATTAAAGTTGTGCTGTAATAAGTCTAGTCCTTACGACTTATATATTATATTTATTTACTATTTATATCTCAACTTTTGTCTACGCTGAAAAGCATGTACTGCATACTAGTTAGTTTGAAAGATAGTTTTAAGATAAGTTTGAAAACCCCATTTTGTATCTTGTTCCAAAAAAGAGTCTGTTAGAATTGTTCAATAAGTTTTATAATTGCACACTAAACTTTAGAATTTGTTTCTACCCAGAAGTTTGGAACTTTAGAATTGTTCCATAAACTGTTTAATATTTGCTACATTTTGAAATTGTCCACTAAAGTTTATATTGCTCAATATTTTAGAATAAAATTGTTCTCCATATTTTAGAATTTTTCCCAAAATGTTAAATATTCGCTACTTTTTACTTTCCTTACCCTATACTAGGTAAGGTAAGTATTGCGATCGACCCAAAAATTCGATGTCGAGTTTTCATAATATCTTTACGTTTCAAGGCCCCCTGAGTCCAAAAAATGCATTTTTGGCAATTGGTCTGTCTGTGTGTCTGTGTGTCTGTGTATGTGTGTGTGTGTCCGGAGTGCACAGGGCAAACGGCTGGACGGATCGAACTGAAATTTACAGGATATCTTCAAACATGTAAACAATTAAACCCATGTAAATTTCAAGCAAATCGGAGGTGATGTCTTACCGTGGGAGCAGTTTTTAGCACATTTTTGGTATTTACTCCAAATTCCCTCTAACGATTTTGATTAAACTTTGCTAACATACTCTACTCCGACCCCCTTAACACCCTATGTACGCGAAAGACCGTTAAAAATTCGTTGAAAAACGTTATTACAAAACCCAAGTTATTTTGTTTTTATCTCTGAAATGGCTGCTCCTATCGACTTGAAAATGGCCTCATTCGATTCAGCGTCCAAAATAATGTCAAAAACGATACCCCACTCAACTTTTTCCATTTTTTCAAAAATTGCCCCCAAAAAGGGCGTTTTTGGGGGTAAATTTTTTTTTTTTTAACTAGCCGTATTTGGTATCAAATTTGACATTTTGTGAGGTTAGAAATCGATTGAGACCAAAATCAGGTCCGTGGGATTAACCGTTTTGATGTTAGTACCGCTTTCTTCGAAACGGATACTCCTATTAACTCGAAAATGGTATCATCAATCTCTCGCTCAAAAAATTTGATAATTGATACAGCATCTATTTTGGTAAGGAAAGTTGTGTGATGTGCACACCAGATGTTTTTTATTGATCACTAAATAGTACAATTATTGTTTTCTAAATTTTAGAACTATTTCCTTAAATTTCAAATCTTCCCTTCATTTTGGAATTTTGTTCGTTAAACTTTAGAATTGTTCACTCAATTTAAGAGGTAATCACCTACAAGTTTAATATTCGTTACATTTTGGAATTGTTCACTAAGTTTTATAACTGCTAACTAAATTTTAGAACTTTTCACTCAATTTTAGAATATTTCTCTACATTTTAGAACTATTCCCTATTTTTTATAATTGCTATATAAATAATAGCAATAAAAAATTATATAAATAATAGTTTTATACATTTTAGAACTGTTCACTAAATTTTAGACTTGTTCACTTAATTTTAGAATTGTTCACTCAATTTTAAAAATGTTCACTAAACTTGAGGATTTTTCACTAAATTTTAGAAATTTTAACTAAAATTTAGAATTATTATCTACATTTTAGAACTATTTCCTACATTTTAAATATTCGCTACAATTCGGCACTTTTCACTAAAACTTTAGAATTTTTCGCTAAGAGATTGATTTTTGTAGCTTGGTATTTATGTTACAAAATTGTTATGTAAAATTGCAACTTAATACAGTAGCCTATATCAATCCTTTTTAAAGATAAAATGTACAAGTTAAATAATAAAATGGTTTATATAAAAATAAAAAATAAAATACATATATACATATAAATATACTTAAACATGATTGTGTTAGTAAATAATTTACATCCAAAGTTATATTGTTTTTTAAATTACTTTCGACTTTGAACTGCAAATTGTATTTTTCGTGCAATGATTGTGGAACGTTCTAAGGTAAAAAAAAAGAAGAAGAACACTATTGTGTATTGTAATAGTATTTGTTTGTTCGTAGTTATGTGATATTGTGAGTTTGATTGAAATGATGTTCAATAAAGATTATTTTTATTTAAAAAAACAGATTCTGGCGCAATCTGTACTACAATAAGCCTTACCAAGAGCAGTTTTTTCCAAAACGAAGACATCGGAAGACAGAGAAAGTCCATGTTGGAGGAGCACTGGCGTAGCAGGAAGTTTTTTCGGAGTTATTCTAAACAGAACCAGTTTATATCCGTCCTCAGTGGTAACTTCGTGTCGTTCTCCTTTGTATCCGTGAAGCGCCATCAGTTCAATCTAAACAGAGATAGTTAACGTAAGGTAGACACAATAATAACATTCGAATCATAGAACTAAACAACACTTCAAAAATATGAACGAAACTAAGGAGATATGTCTTCAGAGTGAAATAAAATAATAATTAAATCCGTCAGTATTATATACATATAAACAAAATTTGTGGTCTGTTTTGGAAAAGGGGATGAGGAGTAAACACATGAAAAGAGTTCATAAAAATAGATTTTTAAACATCAGGTCAATTTATACTTTAAAGATTGAAAAAGGTATACACTTTCAATAAAGGTTCCATAATGTGTTCAGACCCTTAAGTCTTTTTTTATTTTTCAAAGTTAAATCCTTCGTCCGCTTAATTTAATAATGTTATGGGCATCGACACTCGGGGACAAAGGGGAAGGGGCCCAAGGGAAGGGAACTACAATCAGGTATTTTTCTTAAGATAATTATTTAAAAGATAGTATTAAGTAGAAGTGGTTTAGCACTAGAATATATTTTAAATGTCACCGTTTTATTTTACGCATACTTATTTTTTTATAAGCATGAGCTGCTGGGGCTCTACTTGGTGTGGCCTCAAGGCGCGGTGAAGCTTTGTGCTTTGAGTATTCATTGTCGGTGTAAAGGTAACATACTCAATGCTGTGTGGGTTAATATTTCACATAAACAGCCAAATTGGTTTCCCAAATTTTAAAAGTCGTATGGGAGGTTAACATTTCCCCTGACCCCCTTGTGCCGAAGAAGTAGATGGTACTCCTTAATCCCCATCCCCGGTCTTGTCCCCCCCCCCCACCTAGAACATATCATATAGGCTCAATTGTGGGATATGCATGTTTGTGTTTTTTTGATGTTGATTGTTATTGATCTTTGAAATATTGATAAAGACGACGAACTAGCAAACAAATGTAAAATGTATAGTATCCGTTCCAGATGCGATTGATAAGTAATTTAGGACTATTTAATAACTCAACTTTTTTACTTAAAAAAAAAATAACACTGAAATATACTAGTAATAGTGAAATATACGTGTTAACGCAAGTAAAAACAAATTGTAATTACCATATTAGTGCAAAATATTGTTATTATTTTATTAATTAATAACGATTACCTTACATTTTCTTATGGAAAGTTAAAAATGTGTTTTAGAATTTTGAAACTTAATGTAATACAGGATAAATATTATAATTATTAATTTACAAAACAAAAAAAGGAATAAATATTTTAAGTAATGCATTTATTTATCTCCTACTCTCAGGTACCCATTGCTTCGCTCGTAGATATGAATGAAATTAGTAATTAGTATCGGGTAGTACATGCAATTTAAAAAACGATTTCAGATCAAATTTCCACTAAACCTATAAGTTAGTTTCGTCCAAATAGAAAAAATTCCATAGTCTATGTACAGACCAGTGACGGTCAAATTTAAGTGACTTTCTGTGTACCAGTGTTTAACATTAATAACTTAACCAAGATTTTATATAAGCCTAGCTGTATCGTGGAGTTATTTATATGAGAATAATGTCACACACAAAAATATATACAGGTTACACACGTTTTTCATTGTGTTCTACACACGTCAGATATTTAACCGCATTAGATAGTTACATTTTAAAACTTGGTAATTTTATCATTTTATTGTTAATATATATTTTATCACTGAACAAAATCAGAAAGTTTAAGAACGTGCACACTTTAGGTTTGATAATTACTGTACTTCATACCTAAACGTTACATTTATTTGTTGTTTACCGTACAGGAAAATAAGTCAAAACCTTATCACCTGTCTGATTAATAAAAGCATATATTATGATTTCACTAAAAATAAATCAACTGTTAGTTTTAAATGAGAAGTATGAGAAGGTTTAACCTTCAAATTGATATTATATGTTATGAGCGTACGTCGAAAGGTTCTCTCAAACTAAGTGCGAGCTTTAGACAAAAATTCCCCCATATAATTACAACGGTAATTTTTAGGATTTAAAAATTTTTTTTTAGGAACTTAAAATGAGGAAATGGTATATTTTATATTTTTGGGAAGTGTCGGAAAATTTAGGCTTCAAATTGGTACATTCGTCATGAGCCCACGTATTGGTCCTCCCAAACTAATTGAGTGTATCAAAAAAGTTCTCCTATTTAAATAACATGGCATAATTTTAAAGTGCCAATTATTTTTAAAATACAGTGAACTTTTATATTCCTCTGTAAATCTACAGCGTAAAACGTACAAAGTAGCACTGAATTTGTAGAAATTGTTTGAAAAATAACGACGTAATGGGCAGGGAAATTCCTTAGCGAATTAATATACATTGTGTCAAAAAATTATCGGAACAGCTAGATTTCTCTTCTTCTAACAGATAGGTAGATAAGATAGAATAATTGTTTAGAATAACCTCCTAATTAGGATTTGTAAGTATGAAAATTAAACTAATCTAAAATGACTCTATTATTGTATTATATGTTTATGTGGCAGCATGAATACACCTGTTAGACGCTATAGGTTTAACTCCCTGAATTTTTCCGATTTAATTTACAAATATGGAAATAAAAATGTTTTTTTTTCTACTTTATGTTACTCGTGGATAGTGTAGCTTTTTATTAGTACAAAATGTGTTTCAATCGGTTCAGTAGTTTCAGAGATTACCCCTACATACAAACAAATTTGACCTCTTTACAGTATTAGGATAGATAATCTAGGTAAAAACAAATTGTAGGTTCTTAGTGCCAAATCTATTAGTGCCAAATGTTCTTATTATTTTATGTACGTTAATAAATATTACCTGAAATTTTCTTATGAATGGTTGCAAATGTATTTTGGAACTTTTAAAATCATTATAGTGCGCGATAAATATTAGAATTATGAATTTACAGCCCGAAAAAGGAATAAATATTATAGTAGTAGAGTAAAGTATGCATGTATTTATCATAAAATAGCAGGTACTACTGCTTCGCTCACAAATATGAATGAAAGGAGTACCGGGTAAATATTGAACCTTACCATTAGATGCAATTTAAAAATCAACTTCTGATCAATGCTAGCCAGCCCAAAAACGTATAGTGTTTTTCGTCCAAATCGATCTACGCTTCACATTTATACGCATAGATACTCGATCAGCTATGTGCCAGTAAACGATAAAACTATTAATCTTGTTAACTATATATTACTAACCACATTTTTATATCGTTTATCTCTAACCATTACTAAATTTGATGGCTATCTGTTATTATTATTATTATTATTTACAAAAATAGTATAATAGTGCAATGCCTGTATGATTTATTTACTCTCTACTGTGTTTTTAAACCACTGAAATAGTATTTACATCTTTTATAACTTTTTATAATAAATTATAAGAAAATAATTTTGATGATACTCGTTATTACTAAATTTGATGGCTATCTGTTATTATTATTACTGACTGACTCACTCATCACGATTTCTCAAAAACTACCGAACGGATTGAAATGAAATTTGGTATGTAGCTTTCTCTAGGGCCATAGGTGCTCACTAAGAAAGGGTTTGAAAAAATTCTAAATTTTAGGGGGGCTTGGGGGGATAAAAGTTATTAAATCACGATTTCTTCAAAACTACCGTACGGATTGGAATTAAATTTGGTATGTAGCTTCCTCTAGGGCCATAAGTGTTCAGTAAAAAAGGGTTTTAAAAAATTGGAAATTTTAAGGGGCTTTGGGGGTAAAAATTACTAAATCACGATTTCTCAAAAATTACCGAACAGATTGGAATGAAATTTGGTATGTAGCTTCCTCTAGGGCCAAAAGTGCTCACTAAGAAAGGGTATGAAAAATTTTGAAATTTCAGGAGGGGTTTGGTGGGATCAAAGTTACTAAAATCATAATTTCAGATCTTTTATTATAACAATAGTGCTTTTATTATTTAAGATCTATATATATAAAAGCCAAATACCACTAACTGACTGAACACTTAAAAAGAATACAATTACGTTAAAAAGACTGAAAATACCAACCACCACGGGCAACGCCGTACGGGTCAGCTAGTTATTTTATAGGTACATTTCAACACCATTCACCAAATTAGTCTGTAGTAATTGCAATGTATAAACACTCCTATCATTTATATGGATAAAATGTAAAATTTGTAGAGAAATGGGTCGAATAGGTTTTGAGTATATAGAGGAAAAAGAAACAAAGAAACATTAATTTGTGTATAGATTAATGTTAATGATGTACATGTATGTGTAGAGATTACTGTTTGTATCATGCTTACTGTCTTTTTTATACTAATACAGACGGAGGAGCATTGTAGACAACTCGAACGCCTCTAGCCCGGTTCGAACCTACGCAACTGAGTAAAGGATTCTAACTAGATCTAACAATATTCTAATTAATATTTTTTACATTTGTGTATTTATTATTTACTAGTGAACCCAGCAATGCTTCGCTATTGCTTGATGTAATTTAAAGGGTAGTTATTCCATTGCATTACATTGACTTAGGTAATCGAATTGCAAAATGGTTTTATACCACTTAATATACTACACAAATTTAGATTTAGATTTTGTAAACCTTTAAGCCTATAGATAATACAGTAAAACTTTTGTTTGTTTTTACCACACAAAAAACTGATAGTTGTTAAGAATTGTAAAAAACCTGATTTTAAATTTGCCCAATTGTTTGCAAATAAACGTGTTTTGATTCATTGTAGGCCTAACCTAAAAATATGTTCAGCTTTTGATTCAAATCGGCTGTTTTATATATAATATTATGTAACAACCAATGTTTGAATTGAATTAAAATATAGTAAGCATTAGTTGATTTTTGTTTTTGTTTGCTTTATGTTGATCAATCTAACCTAAAAAGAAGATGTTGGTTTTGGAGAATAATAAACTTATAAGTAAAGTTGCTATGGTAATTAAAGTAAACAAACATGACGTGTTGCTATATGTTTCTGTGCGCTATGGTCTTGAGTCCATACAAAAGATGCTGTTTAGTTTTTTACAAATTTAAAACTTTTTCAGGAAACTTTTACAATTTTTCTTTATATAAAAACCTAGTTCGGACTATACGAACATTTTAAAACAATTGGTCCACCCGTTCAAGTCATGCGCTTACGAAGGAACAGCAATTCAGTTGTATTATATAGATTTTTACTACTTTGTAGTTTTTATCATAACGTTGTACTTTATCAGTTTGCACTTTATTGAAATATATTTGCAGATTTTTTTAAAGAGGATAAATTGTATTTAGAGGAAAACAATAAAAAACTCATTTTATTTTTACCAGAAAAGCAAATAAACTAAAAACTTTAAATATAAACTTTTCAAAACCATACGAAAAAGTATTTATGAAGATTTGTGGGAGACACTGAAAATGGTAAAAAAATTAAAATATTTTCTAAATTAGTTTTTGTTGCTAATTTTTTTCTACACAAACAAATAGTTGTTGCACAAAAATTACAATATAAGTCAATGATTCAGCAGTATTATTTTATACCAGAAAAAATTGTCTTTTCTGAGAAAGCTAACTATATTCGGGACTTGAAATTTTTATTTTAGCCTATTTATATTTTTCTATGAAGTTTATCTGGCAAATGTAGTGCCTGTAATATATTATGTGAAGACGGAATTAAATGACCTATGTGACAAAATATAAGCATTTAAAACTATAATTACACACTACACAGTTGTGCAACGCACTAGACAAACGATGCTTCAATCACAGTTTTCCAAAAGTTTGAACTTTATTGTGTTTTAGACAAAATGTATACGTCTAAACAGCACTTGCACTACGAGACTGGAATTTTTACACTTATTCCACATTTATTTTTCTTCATATTTATGTAGATTTTGTTCAAATAAAACACAAGAGTTGGTCCAAAGAGGCTTAATTAAAAACAAAATGCATTTTAAATTTGGCTCTTACAAAAACTACACATGTTTTATGTTCAAATGTAATTAAATTTATGACTATGAATGAAACAAACTTAGATCCTAAGTTAAGAAATTGAGTATAAAATAGATAAAAAGTTCAATATAGATGGTCAATAAAGATTTACTGACCCTGAAAATTCTTAAACATTTTAATGTTTCAACTAAAGACAATTCTACTTTTATAGTACCACCAAAAGTCTACTTAAATTTCAAAAAAGACATTAATACTCTTTAAAATAACACACACATGAAAATATCCATCAAGTACTTTTTAAGTAATATCATTTTCAAAATACCTTTGCAAATTTGTCGAATTTTTTACGTTAATTTTTTTTTTACTTTTGATAAAATTAAAAAAAATTAAGTTTTATATTTTTTACAATATTCCTTACATTAAAAAAAATAGTATAAACCTGTATAATACATTTTGTTTAAAGTCCCTTTTCAGTGTAGCATGAAAATATATTCGACGTTTAAAATTATACCCAATAAAAACTTACAGTATTTAGAAGAGCTCCATTTTTCGACTTCGGCACCATTTGCGACCGAGAGAAGGCCACATAAGTTGAGAGCACAAAAAACAAAATCACAAATACCCCCATGATAGCTTAACTAGCACACGCACACTATAACACACTATATAATATACACTCGAATGTTCATAGCCGGTATTGCCATCAGTCGTTCCTGCCTGTCATTTTATACATACACATCAATGAACAATAATTAAAAAGATTACATCTGTCATACGAGCGCTATGAATAGGTTTTTGCTTCGGCTGGAAAACCTTGAAATACATCGCGCTCGAATCTATAGTTGGGTTTCATTCGCTAATTACAAAAGTACTAGGGGAAACCCTTATGGAACTTTCTATACAAATATCGTGTCATGTTTTCTTTATTATAAAGGTGTAGGATTACTAATAATCCCAAAGCTAAGAAGGTAAATAATGTTAAATGTTCAAATCAAATTATTTTATAACAGCAGTTATAATAAAGGTTAAAAGAACCAGAATGGCTCAGGTCTAGGCTTAAAAACCTGACCTAAAAGTTAGAAATACAAATAATTGCTTCAAAGTTTGAAATCAGGTGTTAATGGAAATATTAGAGCAAACAGCTGTTTCACCTGTTATTTATCAATTAATTGCTATGGTAATGAGAAAGGCCTAACCTAAGATTTTTTTCCGACTAAATTTACAAATATTGAAACTAAATTTGTTTAATAAAATGAATTATATCCCATGTTACTCAGTGATAGTGTAGCTTTTTATTAGTAAAACTATTTTTTCAATCGGTTCAGGAGTTCCAGAGATTACCCCCTACATACAAACAATCAAACAAATTTTACCTCTTTATAATATTAGTATAGAAGAGGCTTCGCCCCAGCTCGCTTCATTTAAAATTCCCCGGCGATGACACCCTTGGCGAAGCCAATGAAAACAAATTATTGTGTACTCTGATATTTTCAGATTGAGCGGTGACCTACACTTAGCCAATGTAAGACATAGGTCAAATAAACACGACCTTCACCAATAATTCGAATTTTGTAGTTTTACACTACAGAAAATAAGTTGCAAGACGGAAAAAAGGTATAAATATATATATATTAATATTATACATATACATTACTTAGTTTTTAAATAATTCGAATTTCAGCATGCGTTTTAATATCACGATTAATATTAAAACAAATTTGTATATTACCAATAAAGGAAAGAATGTATTTGTAACACCAGATGTTTGAATTATAATGCAGTAGGCCTTTTATTTGTTTTTACTTAATCTAAAAAAAACTGTTAGTTGTGAAAAATAATGACCTGGTTCTAAGATTGCAAAATTGTTTTCAAATAAACGTGCTTTGGTTCAATTTATTCCCAACATGTAAAGTTTTTTAAACTAGCTGTTTTATTAACAATATGTAACAACAGATGCTTGAATTGAATTATAATGAAGTAAGCATTTTTAAACATAAAATTACGTTACGTTTGCATAAAGTAGTAAACTATTATTATTTAAATCATATTTATTTGATAGCAAGAGATGGTTGGGGGAAGAACAACAAAACTACGTTACATTTTCAGCCTCATCGCGCGTATATGCAGCTGAAAGCTGTACTTTAATGATACTTTCAAAGAATCGATTGTTTTGCTACGATACAGCGCGTCACTGCACTGCAAGCAACGGACATC
>JAGFPH010000241.1:14965-68176 GCA_018207615.1 Philaenus spumarius | reverse complement strand
CCGTATTGAGAGTATTTTCAATAGAGAATGCATTGCGTGCTTCGCAATCCAACCCCCGTATTGAGAGAATTTTCAATAGAGAACGCATTGCGTGCTTCGCAAGCCAACCCGCGTATTGAGAGTATTTTCAATAAAGAATGCATTGCGTGCTTCGCAAGCCAACCCTATATTGGGAGCAGTTTTAATATACAATGCATTGCGTGCTTCGCAATCCAACCCCCGTATTGGGAGTATTTTGATTACACAATGCACGCTAACACCCTTACTGGGGGTATTCCTCCACCAACCGTACATTATAACGAAAAATGTCAAGACACATTTTTTGTAGCCTTTTTGATTCCCTATCGGATGGTCTAACTTTCAAAACAATCGGATGAAGGATAACAGTTAAGTAATGTGTACTAATTGCTTTGTTCAACCCTGCATCCTATACCAACACAGTAAATACTACATTATTGTATGGACATTTGTTGTCATTACCTTTTAACTTAGCTATTATCCTTCATCCGATTGTTTTGACAGTTAGATTATCTGATAGGGAATCAAAAGGGCTACAAAAAAGGTGTCTTGACATTTTTCGTTATAATGTACGGTTTTGGAGTAATTTAGGTTTGTAATTTTCAAACAGCCGCCATTATGAAACGCATGATTAAATTTAATCGTTTATTTTTCTTGAGGTATACCATTGTAAGGTTAAACTTCATACCAAGTTTTAACTCAATCAGTCAAACCGTTCTCTAGATATGAATTATTTTGTACAAAAACAAAATGGCGGATATCTGGAAAACGAAGCGTTTGCGAACCTATGTTTATATGAACTTTTTTCATTATTTTCACCAGTAGAACACTTCCTGCAATTCTTTCCGTTTCTTCCTGATACACCCTGTATAAAAAAATCTACTTCAGAATTAGAATGATTGAAGTGGTAAACATAACCCAAATTTTAATCTAATTTGGAATTTGTTTAAGTATTGCAGATGATTGATGAAATCAACTGTTATATTATATGTTACTCACGTACGTACGGACACTCGCTTTTACAGGCGTTGATATGTAGGCTATATTGATATTTCATGTTTCAAACAGATATTTTATGTGCTGGAAGTTCCCTGGAGTACGTCTGCTGTAAAAATTAGTCTTGTTAAATAATATTGTTCCTGACAATAACTGGATTGTTTGAATTACCGTATTTGTGTTGAGTCCGACAAACAGACAATAGAAATGATGAAATAATTTAAACGTAGCCCTTGTCTACCGAGTTTGAGTAATGTCTGTAAAAGTACAAACGATTTTGTAGTAACCTTGTATCGGTGTTACCTGTTGTGTGAGTATAAATAAATATATTTATTGAAATAAGTGGAGTTTGTTCTTAACAAGAATGGATAGTCCAAGAATAGATGTGAACAAGTGCATCATCCAATTTGTTGGAGTATCATTAGGTCGCATTCATGCACAACGCAAACAGCACTTATCTTTGAGATCGATATTGCATCGATTCCTTATAATCCTGTTAGAAAAACAACGTTGTTCGACCGAATCGAAATTTGTTCTGCCTCAGTTATAGTTGTACGAACAATGCAAATACAAATCTAATTGCTTTTTAATCAATGCCTATTCAAAATTGTTTGACATTATACAAATGCATTCAAATATCACTTTAAATAATGTAATTAATCAGTTGAGAACATGTTTTGTTCGTTTAGGCTTTCTTTTTACTTCGCAATAAAATAATGGTAGACTTTAGACATCTTTTGAATCTGAATATGCATATGTTGCTTCTTTCTATTCTATTCAGCAACAAATGGAGCTGCTGAAATACGAGTTGAATCCGTTTAGAAAAGTATTCATATTGAAATAAGCGATGTTAAATATGTTGAGATAGATCTAGATCGTTCTCTTTTTTATTACAGATATGCCAGTCATTGTTTATCTTGTCAATTACCTTCAGAACAAATGTTAATTCCAAGAATTAGTCTAAATAAACATTAAAATTCTTAGCAAAAAAAAATTGACTGGTAAAAAAAGACAAGCATGATACTAGTACCGGTGAAGAATCATTGGGTTTTAGTGATTCTAAGAGTGAAATATATAATGTAAACATTCAAGAAATAATTAAGAGTGAACTTAGTGAAGAAAGCGATATGGACCTATATGAAGAAGATAATTCTGACACTAACTGTCCACAAAGTAAAGGAAAACGTGTACAAATAGAGTTTCGGAGACTAAAAGAACCAGGAAAAATAATCTCGCCTCTCTCCTATCCGGGCTGAAAGGGGCTGCAAGAACAGTGAAAACAAGCATTTGGCAGAACTGGGTTGTAGAAAATTAATTATAAATAACATATAAAATTAGCGGAAACGCAGAAAAAAATAAGTTTGCTTTAGTATTCATTTAGTTTTAAGTGACTAAAGGTTCAACTAAAATTTTCGTTGGTTCATTTTCATAAGCCTCACACACTAAGGCTGCCTCATCATGTTTGCTATCTATTTCAGCACAGAAATCGTGTGCCTATTTCTTCCACGTGGAACAGGCGACTCGTCTTTCCCCTGACTGAGTCAATTTTCCGCAATATTAATATTCAGTCAGAACAATCATCAGAATTACTCTTATTAGTTTTTGGTTCTCCCTTCAGCTCCTTTTTTCAATTTTTCTTCAGACACTTTATTTTGTTTTTTCCATTTTTCATTTTTTTTTTAAATAGTTGTATAACTGCTCTTTCTTCTTTGAAAGAAGAACTCAAACACTCATAATGAGTGACCTACTGTATGAAACCCTTGTAAAAAAATAACAAATGTATCATCTTTAACATGTTGATGTTATTTAAACGGGGAAAAGTTATAACTTTGAATGGCCATTATGTTTTATAGAGTCTACATACAGACCTCGTTTGAGCCAATCTTCTTCTTTTATCAAGACCTTTAAAATGAGGTGTCTCTCAATAGGTTATCTCATTAAAAAATTTCGATTAAAATTTTTTAAGGGTTTGAAATTTACGATATACCAAAAAACTCAATTTTTGTTCTTGTTAACAATCCCCAAAGTAAATCTGTTTATTCCCATTAATACTAAAAAGAATAGGGGGGGGGGATTTTTAAGACATCTGGTACATATATATATAGTACATCTATGAATGTAGTATAGAGTTTAGATATCTATGGTTAAATCTCTGACAGATGTATTTATTTCATCTGCAAACGTTTACTGCAGAAGTACTAGTCAAGCCAGCAGCTTAAAAATATATTACATCACCATTTTTATTCACAGAGAATAATTATTATCTCTGAACCATATTATAGTTATTATAGTTCTTGAAACATATATCTTAATTAAATAAGCAGCACTGGCCAATACGCAGCAGATATAGTAAATATTCAGTAGTTTAAGGTCAAATAAAAATTTTAAAACCCTGTTATGACTCTGGTTGTCTTGTCTTTGTTAGTTTGTTTTTTCATTATGATAGCTGTGTCCCATTACGATCTTGATACCTAACTAATATATGACATGGCATGAAGTAAATAGACTCAAACATTTTCGAAATGTAGGAAGTTTGGTAGGTATGGTATCTAATAGGAAAAAAGAAAATTATGTGTGTATGATGATGGCTGAAAGGAGTTCAGTTGATGCAGAGGCAAGTGGTTTGGGGTAAGTTTGTGTAATTTTAAAATGTGTTTTATATGTTTATATGTATATAGAGTGAAGAGAAAGTAAAGTGAACAGTGCTAGTCGTTCAAGCAGCAATTGAGTATTGTAAGTTTTCCTTTTAACAATTTATAAAACCGAAGTATGCAGGTCTTCAATTTAATAATTACATTCACTAGACTCGAAGATGTCTAATAAACATACAAAAATCATCACATGAACATTGATGTTACATCTATTGCACATTTATTGGACATCTTTTATAGACATCTACAAATATCTTGTAGATGATCTTATATCTAATGTAAACATCTATTAGATGTATACTTAAGTGACATTTGTGCTACATATATATATTAGCCTAAGATTTATATATCTTTTAGATATCTTGGATATTTGGTAAGGATATCTAATGGATATTTTCTATATATCTTTGTGCTATCTGGGATATCATTTATAAAACACATTTCTTGTTATTTATTGCTTTGCGACTAAATGAGGAAATTGTTAATTTGAGAGATAAACTTGAAGATGAAGAGCCGAAAGGGAATAGAAAGGAAAATTTAATTTCGCTGAATTTAATTATAGTTTTAATTAATTTTATCAGTAAGAAACGACAATTCCACGTGCGGTGTTAGTAATGAATAATATTTGTTTCGATTCTATTTAACATAATCGTTACGTAAGTTTGTCATGTAAAAGTAATTTTAATTTAAATGTAAATCAAATCATTTATATTGTGCAGTACACGTTTATAATTAAGGCTAATTTATTTTACTGTTGAGTTTACAATCAAAAATAATACAAAAATGTGTACAGAAATACTAAAAGTTGCGATCGGATGATTATTCTAAAGATATTTACAATTTTATCTTGTTACCAAAGTAATTATCTCGCTAGCCATTTCACATTAAAAAATTTGACTCCTAAATCGCTTAATACGAATCTATGAACTGATTCAAATTTCTACACTAGTTCTTTCCTGTAAACATTTATTTACCCTTAGTTAAATTGTTTTTAACGCTAAGTAGTATGTTATGTTGCTGTAATTAGCAAAACTATACAGAGTGTCCCATAAGTAAAGTGCCAAACTTCAGGGAATGGTTCTGTGGGTCGAAATAAGAAAAAACGTTTATAGAACCATAGACCAGAAAACGCTTCGTTTTCTAGATATTCGCCATTTGGTTTTTTGTACACAATAATTGTTATCTAGAGAACGGTTTGACTGATTGAGTTCAAACTTGGTATCAATAATATATTTCAAGAACAATAAACGATTAAATCCAATCATGAGTTTGAAAATGGCGGCTGTTTGAAAATTGCAAACCTAAATTACTCCAAAACCGTACATATTAACAAAAAATCTCAAGACACATTTTTTGTAGCCCTTTTGATTCCCTATCGGATGGTGTAACCGTCAAAACAATGGGATGATGTATAATAGTTAAGTTATGTGTTATAAATCGGTTTATTCAACTCTGCATCCTGCAACAACACAGTAAATACTACAATATTGTATATATAGTGTGTGTTAATATAATACAAATAATATAATAATATAACAGTGTTATTACAATACAAAATCGGTGTGTTTAACCCGGCATCCTATACCAACACTGTAAATACTACAATATTGTATGTACATTTGATGTACCTTCAACTTAGCTATTATCCTTCATCCGTGCAAAAGGTTTAGACAAATTTTGAAAATAGCCCCTTCTTTGGACAAAAAACTCCCAAAAATCAGTTATGATTATTATTATTAGCTAAACGAGAAATTTTAGAAAGATGCTGTTTTTTGCATACGGTATATTAAGGGCTACAAAAAAAAACTAATTTTATCAAAATCGTTAGAGCCGTTTTTTTATAAAAAAATAATAACAGATTTTTTATGGTTTTTTGGCCAAAAAAGGGATGGTTTTTCAAAATTTTTCAAAACATTTTTTCGTGCATCTATACAGGCCTAATTGACATGTTTGGTGTAAGTTTGTTCGAAAAAAATCGACTAGTTGTCTCTCTAGCTTTGGATACATACAGACAACCATTTTTTTAAACCCACTTTTTTGTACTCAGAGGGTCCCAAAACGGATATTTCTACAAAAGTCTCAACATCGATTTTTTTGCGATCACTATCTCTATACTACAGGGTGTCCCCGAACTCTCTAGTCCCCTTTTGTGGATATGTTCCTGGGATCCAGACAAATATATTTCCCTATTATAAACATGGGTCTACGGTGCTTATTTTTTCGTCTGTCTGTATGTGTTTTTTACAAACTAATTAATATTTTTGGAATTAGAAGAGATATTGAGCTCAAACTTTGTATATCTATTTGTTGCCTAACCTTTTATTACTGTACCAAAAATTATAACATTATTTTAAATATTTTTAAAATGGCGTACTTTTATAATTTTTAATGTCAAATTTCTCAAAAACCGCTAACTTTACGAAAAAATTACAAGAGAAAAAAAGTTTACTTTTTTGACGACAAACACAATGTTTTTTTTTTTAGTTTTTCTGTAGCCCAAAGGGTAACAGAAATTTTTACAAAAAAGGAAAAAATTATTTCTTGATAGTTGTCAAAAATACCCAGAATTACTCCAGAAACAAATTTAAAGGTTTATGAGCTTAAATAATAAGTTATTTGCTGCAGCTGTTAACAATCAGCTGTTTTCTGTCTATTTCATGTTAACAATGAATCAACGGTTTCTTAGTAATGTATTGTTGAAAGAAGAGAAATAAAAATTCCCATTGACCCCGAATAATTTTCTCAATGGTTTCTTAACACACACCATTGGCTGTTGAGCGTCATTAATTTGTGTTATTTGTTTTGTTCTCTTACTTTGAGGTAAATAATATTAGTGCAAACATGGATAATTTTACATTTGAGGAATATTGTGATATTCATTACATTTATGGAATGGCAATTCAAAAGAAGCTCGGAGGTTGTATCGTGTAAATTTCCCGAACAGACAATTGCCGAAATTCAAACTTTTTATCTGCTCATTTCACGTAAATTAAATTAAATTTTACACCTTAATTAACGTTTTACATATTTCAATAATGATTCGCTTCTGTGAGTCATCTGAAACACGGGTGAAATCTTTCGCCAGTTGTAACTCTCTAACGAAGCATTCCCGGATCTATGATTATATGAACTTTTTTCATTATGTTTTGCTAGTGGAATCGGCTCAGAAAGTGCTCGGAACATTATGCAAATAACTTATTATTTTAGCTCATAATAACTTTAAATTTGTTTCTATAGTAATTCTGGGTATTGTTGACAACTACCAAGAAATAATGTTTTCCTTTTTTTGTCAAAATCTCTGTTATCCTTTGAGCTACAGATAAAATTAAAAAAAACCATTGTGTTTGTCTATAAAAACGTAAAATTTTCTCTCTTGTAATTGTTTTGTAAAGTTAGCGGTTTTTGAGTTATTTGACATTAAAAATTATAAAAGGCCGCCATTTTGAAAATATTTAAAATAATATTGAAATTTTTGGTACAGTATTAAAAGGTTACGCAAAAAATAGATATACAAAGTTTGAACTTAATATCTCTTCTACTTCCAAAAATATTAATTAGTTTGTAAAAAACACATACAGACAGACAGACGAAAAATTAAGCACCGTAGACCCATGTTTATATCGAGAAATATGTTTGTCTGGAACCCAGGAATATATCTACAAAAGGGATCTAGAGATTTCGGGGACACCCTGTATAGTAGGCTATAGTGAGAAAGAAAAAATCATACCTAGGAAAAACGTTCTAAATCCTCACTTCTTTGGGGTTTTTTTAGACAGTTTTATAGAAAATGTCAGTATTTTAACCATATTCTCTTGAACCATAATAACTATCTGATGAAAGAGCATCCACTAAAAATACAATTCACCTTTTTGAGAATATATAACACTAGCTGGCCCGATCCGGCTTTGCACGGATATACAAATCAAAGTTAAATGTATAGTAACAAAAAATATATTATACCAATAAATATATTACACTATGTATTCCTTATGGGGATTTTTAGTAACTTTGACCCCCAAACCTCCCCTAAAATTTCGAATTTTTTAAAATCCATTCTTAGCGATCACCTAGGGCCCTAGAGGAAGCTACATACCAAATTTCATTCCAATCCGTTCAGTAGTTTTAGAGAAATCGTGATTTAGTAACTTTGAACCCCCTAAAAATCCCCCTTAAAACTTCGAATTCTTTGAAAACCTTTCTTAGAGAGCACCAATGGCTACGGCCCTAGAGGAAGCTACATACCAAATTTCGTTCCAATCCGTTCAGTAGTTTTTCAGAAATCGTGATCAGTGAGTCAGTGATATATATATATATATATATGTAGTTTTCTAGCTCCCCTGATTGTGGTCCTAGCGGGTATCATTTTACCTATATATATATATATATATATATATATATATATATATAGATTATGCTATGAGTGTTTACATTTCATAACGAATAGATAATGGATTCTATATGCAATCGTTGTGAGATAGGTAGTTCACTAATAAAGCGTTTAATGTATGACGTATTTAATTTGCATAACTATGTCTTTATTTACTGAGTGCAGTTTAATTGTGAATTTATGGTATTTGGTTGCGAATTTTAATTAAAATTAATAAAATTTAATGCAATTAAATTGCGATGTATTCAATACGTTTTAAGCTCGAATGTGAAATGTAAAAAACAAAAACTGTAATTAATAATATACATAAACACAAAATCTTAACAAATATTATTACAGTTTTATAGTCCTTATAATTGTACACATTTACCGAGTTAAAATTCCCCGTGTGCATAGTTAGGTAGGCCTAGATAAAGTGTGTTGTTTAAATAGTATTTTGTATAAATGATGTATTTCTGATGTGTACTATCTAATTAATCCGCCTGTGATTTTTCACGGGGATTTACTAGTTTTAAGAATAAAATTAACTTATAGATATAATAATTTTATAATTAATATAATTACATATGCAGGGTGTATCAGAGCGGGTGGCCGGCTTGTATAGCATTGAAACGAGAATACTTAGACATTTAGTTTAAACTGATAACCCCCTATTTCGACCCCAAGGAATTCAGTAAAAATGTTTTCACCCCTCTAAAATGCCCCTAAAGTTTATTTTTTTAGGGGTGGGGGTTGGTTTTTGGGTAATTTTCAAATGTAAAGGTAGGTCTTGTTGTACCTCATTTTAAAGGTCATTTTTAAGGTACGCTGATGATTGAAACTAAATTTTTTCATTTAGACGCGTTTCGGGTCAGTAGTCCCATCATCGGTTAACTACGATTTGCTGCATACGAACACACGCATTTACATAAACTTGAATATCATCCTCTTTTATGAGTGTATCATTCTGATTTGCACTGTCGTCTATCGCGAGCGACACTGATGCTGGAGGAGGGAGGACGTTAATATCAAAGCTAGAGAGCTTTTCCACTCTCATCAGACTTCAGATTCCGTGAGTATTCAACGGCCGTATCGTACATATGGTTGGATCTAAACAGCAGTTGTTCGTCCAGTAAATTATTTGGGTTGTTCAAATGCGCCCTATATATTTCGAACTCATGAATCTGAGTGGTGTCATGTTAGAATCAAAATCTGTCCAGCTTTGCCAACTCAAAATTAACGTCACCCCCATTTTTGCCTCACCCCCATTTCTCTGTTACAAAAGCAAATAATTATAAATAAACGGATACGACCCGTTGTGTTATTTTACTTAAGCGAATAAGAACACGTATTCAATTTAACCTAAAAATTCAAGGAACAAACATTTGTGAAACGCGAAGCAAAAACTAATTAGTGCGTATAATAAGTTTCAATTATACACCTTAGAGTCTGGTGCTGGGATGTGATGTTATTGTAACAAATGATTCAGTAGAAAATACTGTATGCTTGGTTATAAACTCGTACTGAACAGAACGTAATACAGATTGTATTTACTTCAGTAGAAACATACTTTCGTAACATTGGTAGAATTTCAGGCATATCGTTCTGTATGTTTAAATATTAACGTGATATTCAAACACAAGGAACGAACACCATCTCCACATCTCTGAAATTCTAGCGATTTCAATTCATTGTAAATACATTCATCCTGTGTAGAATCATTGGTACCGACTGGGGAAATTGCTTGTGATTTTTAAAACAATGGTTGATATCAGTTACTAGAAGTACAAAATTATAAAACTGAAACGTCAGTAGGAACGATTAATATAATTAGGGGTATTGATGGAGATCATTAAACGGGGAAAACGAGGTTAGCAGATTACCCGCGGATCACTGACAACTCTCCGGCCTTAAGGGTCTGCTCCAGTAAACGAGAAAGCAACCGGAAACGCAACCACTTCTCACTGTATCCCAATCTAAACAGTGCAATTTCTTTCAGCTGAACGCTTTGACATTGCCTCATTTCAAACCATTTTATAAGTCTATCTTTTGTAATTAAGTGTTGAAAAAAAAAACTGAATATTCTTTATAAAATTTCGGATCCGGCTTGAAAATTATTTTTTATTATAAATTTTTTATTGTGTTGGGAAAAAAATTCAAACTTTATACTTACAAAATGGCAATTACATAACAAATCAAAAGCATTTAAAAAATGTAAATTGCAAGACAGTGATGCGTATGTGTCGTGGTCATTAAACGGCGAAAACATGGTTAGCAGATCGCTGATAACTCTGCTCCGAACAGCATGTTCAACCACACAAAAGTAACCAGCTACAAATAATAGATGCACATATTAACTAATTATAAACTTGACACTAGTAGGGTTACCGGATGCAGTTGCGCACAGAGGATTTGGCTTGGGGGGACTAAGCAGAGTATACAGGGTGTCCAATAAGTAAAGAGCCAAACTTCGGGGAATGGTTCTATGTGTCAAACCGTTATGTGTAATAATTGGTCTGTTCAACCCGGCATCCTATACCAACACAGTAAACACAGCAATGTTGTATCTATATTTGCTGTCATTATTTTTAACTTAACTATAATCCTTCATCCGATTGTTTTGAGAGTTACACCATCCGATAGGGAATCAAAAGGGCTACAAAATATGTGTCTTGACATTTTTTTAACTAAAATGTACGGTTTTTGAGTAATTTAGATTTGAAATTTTCAAACAGCCGCCAATTAGAAACTTATAACTGTATACAATCGCTTATTTGTCTCGATAGATATCATTGTTAGGTTAAGCTTCATGAAAAGTTTAAACTCAATCAGTCAAACCGTTCTATAGATAAGAATTATTCTGTACAAAAAACAAAACAAAAATTGGCGGATATCTAAAAAAAACTAAGCGTTTTCGGGTCCGTGTTTATATGAACTTTTTTTCCTCATTTTGACCCATAGAACCATTCCCCGAAGTTTGAAACTTTATTTGTGGGATGTCCTGTATAGGCCTATATTCAATGAAATCTAAACGGATTGATGTTCTTTAACTTATCACAAATTCTGAAAAAGTATACCATTTGTATAAAATGTTTTAAAGCGAATGGTGATTGGCTTGAGTCATACAATAGTGCAATATAAATATTATTTCCACAAGATCACCCTGCACTGACCTTGACTGACAGTATAGTCAGAGCCCCAGCGAGCTGCCTTGTTTAGGGCCTTGTTATACGAACGCTGATAGCGCCGCGTTTTCAACATCGCCTTAAAGTCGGTTAATTGGATAAATGGAACTACCGTGGGCCATGTTATATCAATGCTGACTAATCTGCGTTAACCGGGCGTTAAGCGTTGCCAACGACGAGGCGCTATACAGAGCGCTGCCAACGCGCCCTCGCAGCGCAGCTACCAGAGAACCAACAGAAGTCAGAGGTATCGACTTTGTCCTGGTTCTAGTGGTTATTGTGTATTTCAAAGTGAATATTGTGTACTTCTAAGTGGCAAAATGTTTGACACGGAAACATTTATTTACGCTATCGAACAGCAGCCACCTCTATATATGAAGTTGATTCAAAGAATTATAGCAATACACAATTGAATCATAAGTGAAACTGTCCTGTTAAAGCTACAACTATACTTATACGAGCCTAGCCGAGCCGAGGACAGCTAAATATGTTGTGTATTTAAATGGGAGTGGCTATATCTGCACGAGTCGAGTCGATCCGCGCGGAGCCGAATTTTTTCCACGCTGTGAGAGCATATCGGTACGGGTCGTCTAGGCTCCGCTCTGCGCGGGTCGGGTAGATACAGCCACAGGTCCCGACCAGAAAGAACGTTCGTTCTCTTTCCACTCTTCTTCCATGATGATTTGGCAATTCACCGTAGTTGTGACCTAGTAGCAGGAAATCCAGACTAACTGATGGTGAGGTGGAACGAGCGCGCATACATGTCGGAACGTGCGGGTCTGTTAGATTTGCGCGACGGACCGGGTGGCTCGACTCCACTCGGCTCGTGTAAGTATAGCCGAAGCTTGATGCACGATTTGAAAGCACTGCGTGAATTGTATGCACAATGGTTATAAGTCTTCAATGGTGGGCAAACTGGTACATAAAATACAGAAAAAACTTTAAAACCATAGCAAAAATCTACACTGCAATAACAGCAACAAAAAGACAAAATACATTCCAATGCAGTACACAAAAAGTTTTGATCCGCAACTTTTAGTATTTCTGTACACATGTTTGTATTATTGTTGATTGCCCGCTCAACAGTAAAATAAATTAGCCTTAACTATACTCGTGTACTGCAGAATATGACTGATTTGATTTACATTTAAATTAAAATTACTTTTACATCAAACTTACGTAACGATTATGTTAAATAGAATCGAAACAAATATTATTAACTACTAACACCGCACGTGGAATTGTTGTTTCTTACGGATAAAATTAATTAAAACTGTTAATTAAATTCAGTGAAATTAATTTTCCTTTTCTACCCCCCCCCCCCCCCCCTTCGGCTCTTCATCTTCAAGTGCTTCTCTCAAACTAACAATTTGCTCATTTAGTCGCAAATCAATAAATAACAAGAAACGTATTTTATAAAAGTTATCCCAGATAGCACAAAGATGTATAAAAAAATATCCATTATATATCCTTACCAAATATCCAAGATATCTCAAAGATATGTAAATCTTAGACTTTTATACATGGATATAAATCTAATAAACGTTCAAATGTCACTTAAATCCTCATGTAATACATGAAGCAGTTTTTTGGTAAACACAACTCCTCCCTTATTTTTCGACCAAATTTAATGTTTGAGTTGTCAAAAAATTCGTCTCATTTCGAAGTTTTGCAATAAGGTTTTAGATTTAAAACATTCTTATCCTTAATGGCGTGAGCTAATCTCAAAGGTCGGGTTTTCAACACAAGATTAACATGGAACGAATTTTAAAACCCATTTCATAACAAAACAACTGTTTATAATAAGAAACAAACTAATCCAGCACCTTTCATGCTTTTAGTACAAAATAATATTTTAAGTTAGGCCTTTACTGAACCAACACATGTTTCAACACACACAAACCAATAAAAATTAGTAAAGGATTCTAAAATAAGAAAAAACTATGTTACATCCTAATCAAAATTATATAAGACATACAGTAGACCTATTTATTGATAATATACGGTAATTGATAGTGAGTAACCTTTTTGGTTAAGTTTTTGATTGTGTAAGCCTTACTGGTTCTTTTAACCTTTATTATAACTGTTACCATAGGAACTAATTGAATAAAATAACAGATACAACAGCTGCTTGCCCCAATATTTCCATTAACAGCTGATTTAAAAATTTGAAATAATTATTTTTGTATTTCTAACTTTTACGTTAGGTTTCCAAAGTGTAGACCTGAGCCTTGCTGGTTTTTTTAACCTTTATTATATCTGATGTTATAAAATATACTAAATAATTTTATTTGAACATTTAACATGATTTGCCATCTTAGTTTTGAGGTTATTATTAATCCTACACCTTTATTATAAATAAAACATAACGTATGTTTTTAGAAGGTTCCATCGGGGGTTGGCGTGCGGAGCACGCAGGGGTCTCCCCTTGTATATGTTAAGTGTTGTGTATATATAAGTGTTTGAGTGGACGTAGATAGCTGGCCTGATGACGCTGCCTGTGGCAGTGAAACATGTAGCCACATAAAAGGTAAAGTACAAGTAGATACTACATTTGACAACAAATAAATAATATAAAATAATAATAATAATAAAAAGTGTTTTATTTGAGACATACATTTAAAAACATTCCGTTTCAATTGCCACTCATTCAGTCATGAGTCAACCGTCTTCTGAGTTGGCACTCTTAATTAATGAACTACACACTTACACAAAAATAGTCTAACTAAGAAATTCAAACATGAGTTACAAAAAAAATAACAAAATCACAAAGAATAGTAATTATTGGTTATGTGCTATTATAAAAGAAACCTAAAACTAACAATCAGATAATTTATAAAACTAAAATAATAAACCAAATTAATAACATTAACAAAACTAAAATAAAAAACTTCTGCAACAACCATAACTGAAAAAACTAATCATACACATGATATCATTCTTAATGTAGCCTACCCAATTAAGAAAAAAACTTGACTTCCGAAAACAAAAAGTCAAAACCACATTTTTTTTAAACCAACAATATTAATACAATGAAACAGCAAAATCACAATTAACCTGAAACTGAAATAAATATTATATATAAAATATATGAAGTTCTAAGGCTATCAACAATGAATATAAATTATTATAATACCTGAGAAATTACAGTAGAAAAAAGGTCGGGTTTTATAGCTCACACTTTATTTAAAGTGCAAGTGTTAAAGTAAAAATAAAAAGAACGTGTTTTGAAATTAATTAATATTTCAATATAATTGTTTCTAATAGGAACTTTTAATTACTTTGAGTTCGTTAACTTTGACAAGTGTATAAGTATTTTTAGATCCTAATTGGATGATTTTATAATTGGATTACACGACAATAATTATAATTGATGACCTCTATATTCTACAAATTAATTGTAGGAGAGGAATGTGCGAGGGGAAAGTTTAAAACGCAGTTCAACTCACCTTGTACTTATTTAGGAGATTTTAAATTAATACTTCCCTGCGGATCATTTGTTCAGTTCAATGAGTAATAGTATAACTAAGATTCTAATGTCATATAGCCTTATTATACATACAGGGTGTAGAAAAAATCTGGACACGGTTTAATATTTCGTATATAAAGAAATTTCGAAGAAAGATGTTATTGAGGAACCTACTCTATGTAAAAATACTATTTTATTAAGATTTCGAAGAATGTATTCACCATTTTGAATATAACTTTGTTTTTTTAAATAGGAAGGTGGTCATGTGATTTACATCCAAAATGAGGGCCTCGCAATGGGTTCTCCTCTGTCCAGCATCTTGGCAGAGGAATTCCTGAATGATTTCGAGAACAAACACATAATGATCGACAACAATAGATATAGGAAAAAAATTGTATGCTACTACAGATACATAGACGACATAATATGTCTCTACACAGGAAACATTAGGCAGATTGATATGTTCACTAATCACTTAAATAAAATACATAGCAATATCGAATTCACTCATGAAGTGCAGGTTGACAAAACTTTAAATTACGTTGATTTATCCATTTCTAACCTCAACGGTTCGCACAAATTTAACATTTACAGAAAGCCAACACAAACCGATGCAACCATTCACAACAGTTCGAATCATCCGTTCTCATACAAAATGGCTGCGTACCACCACCTCATACAGAGGCTTCGAACCATCCCTTTGACTCTTCATGACTTTAATAACAAGCTCAAAACCATTAGGTATCGCTGCAAAAAACGGATACCACCATAACATGGTAAACAGAATTAAACGCAAACAAACCATGACCAAACACACCAAACCTGTTAAAAAATATGTCTCCATGGAATATAGCAGGAATTTTCAATTCGCCTTAGATCATATTCTAAAGAAACATAACTATTCTATAGCGTACAAAAGTGTTAACAATTATTTGGGATCTATTTTGTGTAATTCGCACAAGACCGATGATACCTATGTGTATAAACTTCATTGTGGCGAATGAGATATGTTTTACAACTTTCAAAAATAGGTACAGAGAACATTTACCCAAACGTACTCTTAACCAAACGTCCACGTATGCTGAATACTTGATAGACTCAAATCATTTGACCAAAGGTATAAACAATTACATGGAGATTCTAAGGAAATGCGCCAAAGGAAAACAAATGGACACACTGGAACAGTACCACATTTACAAAGCCATAAAAACACAACCACATGACGTACTTAATGATCAGCTAGGCCTACAGTTCAAATTCAACGCTATATTCGACATTATATTAAATTTAAATACACCGGCAAGTTATGCAACCAACCATACAGTGCAATGATGGGCTATCTGTTTCTTTCCAGTTCAGTACGCGTTCAAGACTACCCGCAAGTACTTGTGTGGAAAGCTATGTCCCATTTGAATTATTTAACGACCCTTTAGTGGTGAATATTACGTGTTTATACTTTACTTGTTGTGTAGAGTTTTGTGTCATGTGATCATCGTCTGAAATGTTCGTCTTCGACAATGACAGAGATATGTGTCGAAACTAGTAAGACCCAGCAGCAGTAGGCTTTAGTAATTTGCCTAGGCTATTGTCTGAACTATAAGCTACATTTTATTCCGTGTTCGTTCAAAATATTTCGGGCTATTTTATCAATGTCTTGATTAAATGGTACTGCTGTGTATTTGTTAGTTTTTTCCTGTTTGGTTTTTGTTGATATCTTCCTCTCTTGTTTTCGAAATATTTTGTCAATAAGCTCAGCGTTATAACCATTGTTTAAGGCTATGTGTTTCAAAATCTGCGTTTCGTCGTAATTGTCACTCGTACCCAAAGGAATGTTCAACATTCTGTTTACGTAACAATTAAAAGCGGCCATTTTGTGTTGCATAGGATGATACGATGTATTGTGTATTACATGGTCCGTCTGTGTTGGTTTTCTATAGATTTTGAAACTATATTCTGTTGAACTATTTGCAATCTTCAAGTCGACAAAATTGATTGCACTGTTAAACTTAATTTTGCATGTGAATTTTAGTTTTGGGTGTTTGTTGTTCAAGTAATTATTAAAAACGTGTATTTGTCTTTCACTTCCTAAGAAAAGGCAAATCGTGTCGCCCAAAAGTTTACAACCTTGGAATTCGCTGAAATTAATTCTTTTGATAAAGAAAATTAAATCCCCACAAACAGAAAATTTCTACACAGAACCCCGTTGGAACCTTCTATACAAATAATCATGTTATGTCTTTATAATAAAGGTGTAGGATTTATAATAACCCCAAAGCTAAGATGATAAATAATGTTAGCCTAAATGTTTAAATCAAATTATTTTATATATTTGATGACAACAGTTATAATAATGGTTAACAGAACCAGCAAGGCTCAATCTACATTTAAAAACCCTAACCTAAAAGATAGAAATACAAAAACAATTGCTTTAAAGTTTGAAATCAGCTGTTAATGGAAATATTGGAGCGAATAGCCATTTTATTCAGTTGGCTGCCATGGTAATAAATACAAATACATGTGTTGGTTGATCAGTCTAGGCCTAACCTAACTATTTAAAAATCAACTCCTATAAAAGCGGGTGTACGTATGAGTGTACGTGGAGTAATATTTTAAGAAGAAATGATATAACCTAATAATATAACAGCTGATTTCACCCATCATCTGAAATACGCAAACAAAACCTAGCGTAGATTATACTTTGGGGTTATGTTTACAACTTCAATCAATAATATAGCCTACAATATTAATAACTTCTAAATCATTTGGTCTATCAATATGAAATAAAAGGCAATTAAAAGATAATATTTTTATATTTCTTTAATTATATATAATAATATACATAAACACAAAATCCTAACCAATATTCCTACAGTTTTATAGTCCCTATAATTAACTGTACACATTTACCGAGTTAAAAATCCCCGTCTGCATAGTTAGGTAGGCCTAGATAAAGTGTGTTATTTTTTTTATAAATGATGTATTTTTGATGTGTATCTAATTAATCCACCTGTGATTTTTCACGGGAATTTACTAGTATTGAGATAAAAAAAAGGTTTTTATCAAAATGAATTATAAGCCTATGTTACTCAGAGATAGTGTAGCTTTTTGTTAGTAAAACTATTTTTTCAATCGGTTCAGTGTTTGCAGAGATTAACCCCTACATACAAACGAACAAAGAAAAGAACAAACTTCACCTTTTTATAATATTAGTATAGATTATAATATCAAACTTTAATTTACAAATTATAGATGCAACTTTTTCATGTTACCTTCTGTTGAACTTTTAATCACACCATTCGTCCATTAATTCGTGGAAAAAGTCTTTTTAGCAAATTTACATAGGAAAGATGAGCTATTGCGGTAACTGTTATGCTGAGACCTAAGTTTGGGACTGGTCAGTGATCACCGATCGTGTCGGGGTGTCATTTAACATTTTATATACGTATGTATTTATGTGTTCGCAAACGGCCGCATTTTATGTCCAATTTGGTACACATGTTGGTATATAAGTCGCTCGGATGAGTTGGTTATCCAAAAACGTCCAAGAGTGTTGGTCCAAAAAAGTTCCAACGGTTTCGACAGGAAGTAAAAGTGTTTGAGATTTTTCGTACTAGAATGGAACTTGAGATTTATTATAATAATACTTGATTATTCTACACATTTTGCTTTTTAGAGTCGATCTTATAGCCCGTCAGGTTCTCCCAAACAGGATCAAAACGTATGAAATACCAAAAACCTGCCCGGTCCAAATCCACTTGGGGGCGGCTTTTGATACGAATCGAGTTTGTCAGCTGCGAACAATGCAAAGCAGTCGACATTCCGCGACAGTTAGGTCGAAGAGCTCCCAAATAGGAACGAAGCATCGCGTTGGGGGCTAAAGGGCAAACAAGTTCTACCAGTATATTTTGTACTCGCATGCAGCTATTCTGCTCCTTTTTGAGTAGACTAATTTTCCAAATAGTTTTCTCCGAACCCTAAAACATAAAACTTTTTAAATTCTCTCAACTGCGGTTCAACAGCGTGATCGAAATATTTTTAAACTGACTACAATTCTAAGCAGCATGGGCATAAAAAATATGTATATTATTAATCATAGTCAGGTATTTTTATTTAAAGAGATTAGCACTAAAACATGTTTTAAATGTTATGTGCCGTTTGATTTTACATGCACTTACTTAACTATATAATTATTTATTTTTGTGATTAGCTAAGGTTGTTTACTAAAAAACATTTTTATTTTTTTTACTGTTTTTTTTAGTAAATATATATATATATATATATATATATATAAGTTACGTTTTTGGTTCGAGGGAATTGCTTTTTAAAAAAGAACAATTCTATTCGTTACACTTAATTTTATTTACTTTAAAACAATTATAACAAATAACGTACAATATTCATATACACTGATGTGTACGGAGAGAAGCCTCGTCTAACTCTGGCGAAACAAAGCGTGTCTCTTCACACAATACAAATGCTGACTAAACTAAGAACCATACAACAGTCATCATTATTACTGTAAAGTGTACAATAATTGTTTACATAACTCCTCCATCCCTAAACAAGACATCCAGGGGTGGTTGAGCTGCGGGCGACCTAGAAGTTGTCCTAAGTAGCTTTTTGAACACCAAGTACAGCAGTCCTCCAATTAGGGTACCATACAGGGCAATGATCCAAACAATTATGTCGTGGGTGACATCTATCTTTCGATCAATCCTGGAGATTGTGTCTAGGTTGATTTTGTCAAGGTCCAGTTTTTTTGTGTTGACTGAAAACTCGGGGTTTTGGTCCACTTGTAGGTTTAAGTTTGAAGCATCCAGGAATCTAGGGTGTCCTCCAGTTGTTTTGGATGAATGAGAGAGTTTTCGGTCATTGTAGAGAATAGTATTATTCTTAGGAATAATTAAGAATATACCTTGGAGAGTGACTGTGGATGTTTCCTTTAGATTCACGATTTTCAAAGTCTCTTTGATTGGAAATGTTGCCAAATACTGATTTATTTCTGGGATCCAGTTAATAACATTGTCTGTAACTTCCAAAGCGATGTATTTACAGGTGTCTGCATTGTTGTCTTTAATTATTGAAATTTCACAGTCAATCTTCTGGTGAGATATTAAGTCGAATGAGCAAAAGTATTTTGAATTAGTTTTTCTGTTACACTTGTTGTCCAAACCTAACACTACAGAACTAGAAACTAACATATATTTTACCGTGGGTATAATGGTTACATATTGAGATTCATATTCAGTTGGTACAGAGTGTAATTGTAAATATTAAACTTTGTTTTTTCTACAATAGGTAAATTCAGAAAATATACAATATTATCTGAATCTAATTTACAGTTAACTTCAATTAAACTTTCTAACTCCCACATGTTTTGCAATTTAGGTTCAATGGGTAGTCTTTCAGTGTAATACTCATAGATTCTCATTATCTCACTATACAACTCTCTGGTTGAGATAACGCTGGGGTGAAGTACACCTAGTTTACAAAACGTTAATGAATTTTCCAAATCAGTTGTTACTTGTTACAACATATTGTACAAAATACTTAATTGATTTAATATATTTGTAAATTTTTCTAATTCTATAAAATCGTTAATTCTATGATTCATCAATTCCAATTTATTCTTTAATTCCACAAAGTTTGCTTCAATAATATTAAATGTCTTATTGTATTCCTTAATGATACTACTGCTAATTGTATATTGAGACTCTATTTGGTTCACAATGTTAGCCTCATTGTTTTCTATCCCTTTTAATATATTGTCATATTTTTTGCCATCATAGGCATCTAAATTACCAGTAATAAACTTAAATGCGGATCCTAGTCCATCTATTATACCTCTTTTTGTTCTTACATTATTATTATTATTACGTTCTAAGAATACTACTTCTAATTTTTCTTAAACTATTTCTCTACTATGGTTAACATATTTAAAATAATTGATTATGTCTTTAACTTTACTAACATTATCAGTTACGAACTCAGTTTTTCCAGTGAGGCCAGCGTTACAACTAACACAATTCTTATCAAAATAGTTTAATACATTATTATAATAAAATTCAACATTATTAAATTCAACAACCAAATTATTCAAATTAAAATAGTGAACAAATGTGTGGTAAGAGGATTGTAATTTGGCTGGTCCTAATTCAATCGGTATTATTCTAATGTTTTTGGAAATGTCCTTAACTTCTGTTGTGTCGGCATTGGCTTTTGCGAAGAACAAGAGGGACCTGGAACAGGATTCAAAGACGGATTTCATTTTGGAATTATAAATTTTTTCCTTGGTCTCTTAATTTTAGACAGATGAATTTTGTGTTTAGTGTTATGATGCCTTGGTTTAATTTCCGCTGTTTTCCTTTCCTGATTTATTGCAGATATTTCTTCTTGATTATATTTATTTTTTGTTTTACTTAGTTTCTGCGTATTTTTTACATAAACTTTTGTCGGAATTTCTGGCAATGGTTCTTTATTCAGATTCCTCTTGGTTTGAATGTTTCCTTTGATCTTCTGGTTAGATTCCTTAATATGTTCATAAAGTTTTTTTTGTTCTCTCCCTGTGACTTATTATATAGTCATTAGTAAACTGATTTTCAATGTCAATATTCAAAACATGATTAGGGGTAATATGTCCATATAATATTTCAAAAGGTTTCAACTTAGTAACAGAGTGTATGCTATTATTGTATGCAATGATTGCGTATTTAACTTTCTTTGTAATATATTATTCCTAAATTCTACTTGGTTATTTAAAAGTCGTATGTGTTCAATTAATGTGGAATGGAACCTTTCAATTAATCCGTTAGAGGGGGGTGCTGGGTGCTAATAAAATGTATTTTGATTTTATGTAACTCCATTATTTCCTTAACTACTTTATTGTTGAATTCAGTTTCATTGTCAGACACTATAAACTCAGGGACACCATAATGTGCAAAGTAGTCTAAGAGCTTATCAGCGACTTCTGTGGCGTGTGCGCCTCCTACGCGATACACTTGAGCATAGCGAGAGAATGCGTCTACAATACTGAGAAATCTGTTCTTTTCTAACGAAATGCTATCTATGTGAACTATCTGTAGCGGCTTCAATGGTGTAGGCGTCAGATTCATTTCAAGTTGTAAGGGTACTCTATCATACTTTGTCTTTAAACAAATTTCACAATTATTGATAAAATTTTGAATAATATGTCCTTTTATATTGGGCCAGTAATATTTCCTTTTAATTTGTTCATACGTTTCTTGTATGCCGCGATGGTTGGTTTTGCTTACATGGTAATTATTTATTATATCTTCAATTTCGACCTCTTCAGTTATATCTAGTAGTTTAGTGTTACATTTAATTAACCAAAGTTTAGAGCTTTTAAAATGTTTAGCTATGCAAGTCACAAATTTCTCATAAAAGTCATCTTCAAAATAAATATTATATTTAACATTAGGCACTAGGAATTCCTTTACAAATTTAATAATGTCATTGTCTAAATAGTTTTCCGAAATTTCAACGATTAATCTCATTTTAGAAGTTCCAAATAATTTTATTATTTTAAATTTCTTTGGCTGATAGTTTACTAGCGACAGAAAGATTTGGTTTATTTCAGAAATAATAGAAAAACCGTTGATGAAATCGGCGTCCCAAAAAAGTGGGGTCCGAAAACATTCTTCAACTGGTTAAAAACGGTATTCCGTTGGAGAATTGGCTCCCGTAACGTGGGGCTAGAAAAATTCTCGAACGGGAGATTCGTTGGAATATGTATATATATAAATACCTTAGTAAAATTATGCAAAACAGCCCCAGCCGGAGACCAGATATCTAGTCATATCCCGTCAGCTTGGAAGCGAGCCAACCACCGTTAGCTTTACTTCCGCCCTCCTACCCTGAAACCATAGATATGATTAGATATCGGGTCTCCCTAGCCTAGATTCGAACCCAGCACCTTCTGATCAGGAAGACGCAACGTTATCCACTAGGCTACGGCTTGATTAAAGAAAACTGTCAAATTAACAAAACTTCATTTACGTTACTATCGGTATAAATATTCTGTGTAAAGTAAAAGTCAAGTAAAAGATAGTTTATCAGCACCATCTAGGAATGGTTATAGGAAGTTTGCTTGTTTGCCCTTAGGTTTGAATATGTGTAATTTGAGTGTGTGAGAGGTTTATAATAATAACTTAGATCAGTTCTTATTAAGTTAAGTGATTTATTTAAAGCAATATGCTACCCTTTTAATAAAATATACTGACAAATGAAAGACTAGAACATCTTTTAAAAGATTTGGGAAATCATACCATATAAATTGTCAATTTAAAGCAAGTACTAGCCAAGCAAGTCCTGCTTCCTGGTGGCATTTGTTGAAACTAGGTGTAGACTTGATGTTTTACAGAACTTCAATGCACTCTTAAAGTATGTACCTCCAGGCCTCAACTTGTAGATAAAGCCACTGTTACTTTTTATAAAGACAGTTCAGTTGAATTGGGTGGTACTTAAATGTACCGTCGGGCAAAATAGGGTTAACCCCCCCCCCGGTCTAGCCCCCCTGGAAAATATTATATGGGCACCCATGCAAAGCAGTGTTCAAACTATTGCACTTGTAGTCTGGATATATTTGTCTACACTTCCAATCTCCCGATAGATTGGAACATCCGTGGGCAATACAAATTACACAGATTCAAGGAAAAGGTCGACAAACGTTATGCATTTGTCCGCGTCAAGTTGACAGATTTATCGAGACAAACCTCGCTCTTCTAGTTTTCCCTTGGACAGTGAATTCCACGCAGTGGCAATTTCTCAGATAATTCAGTTAATCACGTAAAGTTAATATATCAAATCAATTTATCTCCGTTAACGCCATCTTTACAAACGTGCAACGCAATAATTGTTTAAATCGTATTGGTTGTGATTGGTTGTATTGCTGTGCTCATATTGTATTATATTAATATATCTTGTCATAAGTGAACAATACTCACAGGACATACTACTAGAGAAGAGTTATTAAGGAAGTAAAGACATTTTATAAATTAAAATATTTTAAAATTTGTAGTTTTAAATACACACTAAATACCGTCGGATATGTTGTATGTAGTGGGTAATCTCTGGAACTACTGAACCGATTGAAGAAAATAGTTTTACTAATAAAAAGCTTCACTATCCCAGAGTAGCATTATAATTCATTTTGATAAAACAAAATTTTATTTCAATATTTGTAAATTTAATCGGAAAAAATTCTTAGGCTAGGCCTAGACTGATGAACCAACACATATTTCTTGAAAGTATTTCATCCATTACCATGGCAACCAACTGAATCAACTGTTTGCTCTAATATTTCCATTAACAGCTGATTACAAACTTTGAAGCAATTATTTGTATTTCTAACTTTTAGGTTAGGTTTGTATTAAACTATAGACCTGAGCCTTGTTGGTTCTCTTAAACTTTATTATAACAGCTGTTAAAAAATATACGAAATAATTTTACCATCTTAGCTTTGCGTTTATTTTTAATCCTACACCTTTATTATAAAGAAAACAACATAATTATGTGTATAGAAGGTTTGAACGGGGTTGGCGTCTGGAGCACGCAGTGGTTTCCCCTAGTCGATTATTAATTGGTAGGTTTTGCAACCGCGTAACATCGATTCACCTTATAAATTTAACATCGACGTTCTAAAAAAAGCTTTTCTGAAAATTTCTTTCGGCGTATTGAATGTTATAGTTCTATATGGTACGTTGGTTCAGTGGAGCTGAGATTCTAAAGTTATTTGTCCATGTTATAAAAGTAACCCAACACTTTGTAAGAAACTGAATGTCGAGTTGATTAGTTGACCCTTTATTCCTAAGATGCCAGTAATAAAGTCGTAGTCATATCGTGTTTGGACTCTATTTTCATGAAATAAAATGCAGAATTAGAAAATTGCAAAAATATTAACCTAAAATAAAAATAAAAAAAATTTGCATTTTTGCAACTAAGGGCTTGTATGTTAGTCCGTGAGCCAATTACTTTTTTGGTACCACCTTGGGTGGCAAATGCAGAGTATGTTTTTCTTATACAGTTATATGTATAAATCAATAATATATGTGATAGCAATGGGTAAAACGTAGCTTTATCTAAGAAAAATGTGATTTTAGTGGTAAAAAATTGATTTTCCCTGAAAATATTTTCAAAAGGTACCAGTAAAGGTGGCACATGCTATCAATGTTTTTTTTATATAGTTTTGTACGTATATTACGAATTTGTATGATAGCACGATCTATGAAGTTGCTTTTTGTAAGAAACATTACTGCTTAGTTGAAAATTTTAAATCGAAAATATTGTTTTTTGATCAATACAGTTGGAAAATGCACCCTAATTAAAAAAGGTTTCAAATAAAAGTTGTTCATTTGTACTATATCTAAAATAAATGTACATATCCTTTTTCTTTTTTGTAGCCCTGACCGTTTAGGCGTAAAATGGACGGCAATGCATTCCGGCTTCACGTTTGGAAACATCGTAAGTGCGCCTCAAGTGTGCAGTCCTCCCCACCGCTCTTATCATTAGATGTTTAAATAAGATTAACTTTGAATCTTCATGAGTGTATCCATTTTAATTTTACGTTCTTACTTTTATATATATTGGTGTGGTTTGGTTTCCAAACTTGGGTTGCGTCAGAGAATGCAGAAATCAAAGATAATGTTTCTTCGGCTATGGAATTCAATACGGAGTTTTCAAGTGACATAACTGCCGAAAACCACAAGGAAATTATGCAAATCCCAGCTTACAGTTCAGTGTTACAGCTTTTCAAAAGTACTTAGAGTATTTAAGAAATGACAATGGACCTTTTTCAAGTTTTTGGGTTTCGTACTTGGATATGGTACAAATAATGCTGTGTATGATTAGAGCATCACGAGAAGGGGACTGGAAGCTTCATTTAGCATCTGTTCGTGAAATGCTTCCATGGTGTTTTGCATATGAGGCATTGAACTACATGTCAGTGTATTATAGTGATATGACAAATTTACCAGATGAACACCCAGATGTTCATAGCTATATGATGTCTGGAGGATTTTCTGTGCAGATGAACAATAACAATCCGTTTGGTAGAATCCCAGTGGATCAGGCATTAGAAGAAACTGTGAATAAGGACACACAGACAGCTGGAGGAACAAAAGGGTTTAGTTTGAAACCAGGAATTGTACAAAGGTATTATTTGACTACTAAATACAGAACAACCTTTTTACGATACCTGAGGAAAATAGCTGGATTTGCCAAAGGTGCCTGTGATCATGTAGATTTATATACTTCACGAATTATCAGGGATGAACAGGACACGAATTATCAGGGATGAACAGGATGTTGTAGCCATGGTTGACATTTTAAGAAACAGTTGGATAAATCCATTTAGTACCGAAGAATAACTCTTAATTATATCAACAGGAGCTGTTGCACCTAATAACATACAACATGACTTACTTGAAGCACAAGTAAATGGAGAGAATGCCTATCAAAAGTTTAAAACAGAACGATTAGTACAAGGACCTTCAAATGTAAAGTTCCACTACAAGCAGAAAAAACAAAACCTGAAAACCTTCAAAGATCTAACAATGATCAAAAAAGTTAAGAAAAGTACAGGTATCGATACCTTGCTAAGGGCAGTAGACATGGAACAAGAATTAAGACATCTTCTAGAACCCCTTCCTTGGTCGCTTGCTTCTTGTGACGGCCTGTTAAGGAAAACCAACAAAGCACAACTGGGTAGAGAACTTAGAAGAATGTACAGCTTGCTGAAAATATTCCTCAGCGTTCAGCATGTTTAATAGATGGTATGGCTCTAGTACAACATGACTAATTAATAGGCTTAAAGAAGACAATATGACGTTTGGTGATATTGCTGATGTAGCTCTGAATCGGAAACTACACAAAGCGGCAACCCGTGCACGAGTTGATGTGATTTTTGTTGAGAACCGTAAAATGTCTATAAAATCAGCAGAACGAGTTGCCAGAGGACAACAAGTAGCACTTCAGTTTGTAAGTCTAAGAGTAGGGCACAGGGTCAAGCAATTTGGAAGCTTTTTGAAAAATGGCAAAAACAAAAATCAGCTCATAAATTTTGTTTACATTACTGGAGTCAGGAGTTGATAAGGCAACGCTTAAACAAAAAAGAAATGTATGTCAGTTACAGTAATACTTGTTTGAAGTTGACTGAACACTTAGTGCAAGAAGTACAAGAACTGAGACCATTCCAAGAAAAATCTGATACAAAGTTAATCCTCCATGCTGCCCATGTACCCAATACTTTCAATGCCATTTATCTTGTGTTGTGAAGACACAGATGTTCTAATGTTAGGCTTAGCTTTTTGTTCAAAAATAAAAGTACCAATGTATCAGAAGTGTGCAACTCAGTCAAGATTAAGATTTTTGGATGTAAAAAAGATTGCAGATTACTGGGGCCAAGTCATATGTGATTCCTTACTTGGATTGCACGCGTTCACAGGGTGCGACACTGTTAGTGCTTTTGCTGGGAAGGGGAAAATCAAATGACTTAAAATTGTATGAGGAAACAATGAATATAAGAGAATATTTAAAGAGCTAGGAAATGACTGGGTTGTGTCTGATGAACTTGCCCTCTATCTACAAAAGTGTGTCTGTAAACTCTATGGAGACAAACAGGAAATAAATACAGTCAACCAGTAAAGGTATAAAATGTTTTGTTCCAAAAAATGTGAAGTTGAGCCCCACCAATTACCGCCTTGTGAAGACTGCCTGCTAAAACACACCATGCGGGCCAACTATCAGACAGCAGTTTGGAAACATTCCTTGAAAACCACTGAAATACCAAGTCCTAACGGCAATGGTTGGATTAAAAAAGATACGGTTGAAGGACAAAGGGCAAGAAATAGGCATTGACTGGGTGCAAGGTCTGCCAGTACCTCAAACTATCATTGAGATGATATCATGTGAGTGCAAAAAAGTTGTATTCAAGACAGATGCCCTTGCATTGTAAACAATTTAAAGTGCACCCAACTTTGTAAATTGACCACTTGTGAAACCAACAAAATTACGAAAAAGACGAACAGGCAGTTAAAACGTCAATCTTAGACGATGAAGAAGGAGATGAAATATTGTAAAATAAATGTTTTAATGAATAGACGAGTATAGTATGTATATGTGTAGTTTGTATTTCATATTAGTTGCATTTAATTTCTGTGAGTTTATTCGGGTGTGTGAAATAAACAAGGTATAAATCAACAGCTTTAAATTTGTTTGGCCTGTATTTGTTCTCAAATATAAATGTTTAACCAGTTAAAACGTCAATCTCAGACGATGAAGAAGGAGATGAAATATTGTAAAATAAATGTTTTAATGAATAGACGAGTATAGTATGTATATGTGTAGTTTGTATTTCATATTAGTTGCATTTAATTTCTGTGAGTTTATTCGGGTGTGTGAAATAAACAAGGTATAAATCAACAGCTTTAAATTTGTTTGGCCTTTATTTGTTCTCAAATATAAATGTTTAACCAGTTAAAAAATTATGAATGCTTATCATTCATGGCGTTTCTAACAAGAGGTAACGCACTCTACCGGAATGCGGAGCAGGGCAAGACCGTATTTGAGCACGGAGCGCGGCCTCGAGCAGAGGAGCACCCCAGTCCAAGACATACTAAAAAAAGTATAAATAGATTTTATTTAGATAATAAACAAAGAAAAAATTTGTTTGTGTTTGCCTTACTGGACTGGAATTATATTAATATAAATACCTTTTTGGAGTTTCTGTTCGCAGTCCTTTTTGGTCACAGTTTAAAAGATGACGCGTTTCGCCTATTTTTCAGGCATTTTCGAATCACCCAAAAAGGACTGCGAGCAGAAACTCCAAAAAGGTATTTATATTAATATAATTCCAGTCCAGTAAGGCAAACACAAACAAATGAATTCAGCCAGCTACGCTAAACTTGCCTACAAATTCAAGAACGACAACTTAAAACTACAGAACACTATTCGAAACATCAAATTTAATAAAATGTGTAAGAAACACAACATTTTGCCGAAATACATTCAAATTAACATAAAATCAAAGACAAAAGCTGCGCAAATTGCAAAATCGTCAGCCGAAAAAATCTGGTTGAACGCTGAAATAAAACAGCTATACTGCAAAAAACAGTTTTTAAACAAGGAAATATATAACGTACACCTAATGCTCGCAAAAATCCTATCCAAATTGGAACTTGACTTGTTAATTAATTCAGTGAGGGAATCCACATTAACAAAAACAATTGAAAGGAACAAAACCATTTCAATGAAGTTCAATAATTTATTAAACCAAAAGATAAACAATGATAATAAAACTCGTAACCAATTTATGCATGCCCATACATTTTATCCTCGATTAATAAATAATTCTGATGTAATATTTGATATACAAGAAATAAACTTACTTAACAAGGGCCTCAATCACAACCTTAAACCTAAACAAATAAACGTCAAACAGACTTTGATCAGCTTCGAGACTGCAATACAAAGATTGCCTCAAAACAAACAAAACCTCGCTAGATGTTTGATAAGCGATCAATCTGAGAAACGTGAAATTGAGCGCAACAAAGCAAACAAACCCAACCATTTTAATGAATACCGTATAGCCAATAACATCGCGGAAAAGCTAACTGCGCATAACGCTATCATAACCAAGGCCGATAAGGGGAATACCGTTGTTATAATGAACCAGCACGACTATAATCAAAGAACCGAGATCTTTATTAGAGATAATGACATAACCGCCCTAAAATCAGACCCCACAATTAGATTTAATAATGAAATAAAGGGTGTCATAAATTCTGTTAATCACATTCTTGACAAAAAACAGAAAAGATATATCAAAATGATCAACCCTTCCGCCCCAAAATTGCGATCACTACCAAAACTGCATAAAAGCGGCGTACCCATCAGACCCTTAGTAAATTTTACCAGCGCACCCACATATAAATTATCCAAAACTTTGGACAAAATAATTAGAAATAGCTTTACCTTCGAGCGAAATTACTCCTTAATAAACAACTTAGACCTTATCCATAAATTACAAAATGTGAACATAGATTCGAATACCACCCTTGTATCGTTCGACATAACCAATCTTTACACCAATGTCCCAATAACTGAAACTTTGGAAATCCTGAAGAACAATATAAAAAAGCACAACACCATGGACACTGAGGCGTTAATTGAACTAATAGCCCTACTAACAACATGTTTGAACCAAAATTATTTTGAATTCAACGACAAACACTACATCCAAACTAAAGGACTGGCTATGGGATCCCCACTATCTGGAATCTTAGCCGAAGTATTCCTCAATCACATTGAACAGGAATTCATCATGAACAAATCTAACCCATATTGTAACAACATCACCCTTTACCATAGATATGTTGATGACACCTTTTGCATCTTCAAAGGAACAAAAAGACAAATTGATATGTTCAAGAACTATTTAAATAAACTAAATCCATCTCTCAAATTCACCAACGAAGTTGAAATTAATAATAGCCTCAACTTTCTAGATATAAGCATTTCCAAAGTGGATACCAAACTTGCCTTCAAAATTTACAGAAAACCCACAACAACTGACCACACAATACACGCTTCTTCTAACCACCCTCATAACCATAAATTATCAGCATACAATAGCCTAGTACACAGAGCACTAAACGTGCCCATGAGCAAATCCGATTTCAATCACGAAGTTAGAATAATAAAGCAGATTGCAATATCGAACGGATATGATCATGCAACAATAGACCAAATTATAAAAAGACAACAGGGGAAAAAAATAATAGCTAAGGACAAACCAAAATACATCAGCATTGAATACCACGGACTAATGGATAACGTCGCGCAGAGAGTATTCCGTAAACAAGGATATACACTAGCCTATAAAACCGGCAATAATTTAAAAAAGGCACTCAGACCAAAACCCAAAATAGAATGCCCATATAATGGAAGTGGGATTTATAATTTAACGTGTAACAATTGCAACATGCATTATATAGGCCAAACGGGACGTGCGTTCAAAACTCGGTTCAAGGAACACCTTCCAAGCAACAAATCTAACGCTTTCCACTCCAAATTCGCTGAACACCTGTTGGAAACGGGTCATACTTACACCAACATCCAGAATAACATGGAGATATTGTGCAAATCTTCCAAAGGACCAAAAATGAACGTCATGGAAGAATACCATATATACAAAGCCAACATAACCGACCCAACATTATTGTTAAATGAAAAAACTCACTTCCAGTCCAACGCAATTTTCGACATCATAATCAGATCAGACCTCCCCCCAACCACGACTGTACCCCGTCCACCAAGATAATTATTAGTAGCGACACAAGAACCGGCCGGCGTGCACGTGTGCGGCTACGTTCAAATGAATGTAACGGACTATTTGTGTTTTATGTACATATGTTTTAAATGTGTTAGTGTGTTTTTTAGTAATTGACGAGCATTATATATATGCTAAAAAAACTTTGAATTAGTGTGATTCGAAAATGCCTGAAAAATAGGCGAAACGCGTCATCTTTTAAACTGTGACCAAAAAGGACTGCGAGCAGAAACTCCAAAAAGGTATTTATATTAAAGAAAAAATGTTTACTAAAAGTATTTTTAAATTGGAGCTTGTTTTACAAATGTATGGATCATAAATAAATATTTTCAGTTAAAAATTTGCAAATTTTCAACTTAAAAGTATTTTTTTATATAAAGCTACTGCATAGATCATGCTATCATAAACATTCATGATCTACATACAAAATTCTATAAAAAAAACATTGGTAGCATATGCCACTTTTACCGGTACCTTTTTTCAAATTTATGAGGAAAAACTCAAGTTTTTTATAAAAAAGTACGTTTTTTCACATAAAGCTACTACTTTGGCGTTGCTATCACATATATTATTGATCTACATATAAAACTGAACAAAAAAAAAACATAGTCAGCATTTGCCACCCCAGGTGGTACCAATTACCTTCATTTTCGGGTTTGGCTCATGTACTATGTGAGTCATCGAAACAACAGTGATGGCTGCGCGTGTGAGGGTGAGTCCGCGTCGGAAAATAATTACGATAGGAGCGATGATACGATATTGGACTGGAGCAAAAGATAAGCAACAGGTAGTGGATACGGGCTACAAAAAACCTTTATCATCATGCGATCAAATAGTGAATTTATCAAATTACTTGTATTGAGTGTTAGTTCATTGGCTACAAGACGTTCTTCGAAACGTAAATGGCGGTTTGGGTACACCCAATAAATTTCCTCAGCAATTCTGAAGGAGAGTATGAGAAACTCTTTCCTCAGCTCAATCGAGTCATAAAATCCTATAAAATCTTTTTTCATTTCATTTATTTATCTTGTAGACAATTCAATTGCGCAAGATACGACACAGAATTTAATTTGTGTCGGCACTAAAACAGAAACCAAATAAATAACTTATTTAAAAAATGTATAAAACAAAAATATTCATTTAGATAAAATAGATAGATTTAAAATAGCAAGGTCGTGGCAATTACGGAAGCAGTATCACATCAAGTTTTATTTTGCATACTAAATAAATAACTTGTAATTGAAATTTATAAAATGACTTCTGCAGAAGTGTGATTATGACTGCCTCAATAAGTCATGTATTACTCAACAAAATCATGGTGCATAAACTCATCCACAGAACAAAACCATAGAAGTACCCGGTACAAAGCCATGTGGTGGATTCTACCGTGGGGTTGGCGTGCGAAGCACGCAATGCATTGTGTAATGAATATACTCCCAATACGGGGGTTGGCGTGCGAAGCACGCAATGTTTTGTGTGTTGAAGATACTCCCAACCATTTTGCAGCTATTCATCACCGTCGTGAATAGACCTATTTCCCAAATTGTTGGTTGAAACCCTAAAACATAGGCATATAAACTTAATTTTTGAAATTTGCTCAACTCACGTCAGCGGTTCATTTGAATTATTTTCCCCGTTTTGGCCTCGAGTCTTGTATCGTTGTTTAAGAAATGTATTCCAACCAGACTTATCACAGAACGTAAAAAAATAAACGCGATTCAAAGGATTGTTCGGTTGGTATTTTTGTTTTTGGTGTATCCTAATCTTTCTAAATAACGTTTCTAAACTTTTATCAATCTACAATGTTATGAGCCTCAATCTGTGTATAAATTGTGTGTGGAGAGATACTGACTCATTTTCTGTCTGCAGAGATTGCTGTGAGAAAGTTTCTTTTTAGACAATTGGTTTACTTTTAGACATAAAAAAGAACTTGGTTTTAGCATATGTCTAGTTATTTTGGTTTCTTTCTGTTTCGTTGTTTCATTAATGAATACAAAATGTGATATACTAAATTGGTTAAATAAATACGTACAAATAATTTTATGCGTAGCAATAGTCCACTCACAATATTGAATACATTTTAACAACTCAACACTAAAATTATAAACAAAAAACGGTACCCAGAAACTGGCACATACTTTCTCACAGCACATATTTCAATTATTAAACATATTCTCTGTGACTTCATAATTGTATTGAAGTAGAAGAGGGGATACATCCAAGTAGGATAGTAACTAAAAAATATTGTTATTATTACCTAGAGAGAAAACTATTAGATCGATTTCAAACAAATTTGCACCAAACATGTCAATTAGGCCTGTATAGATGCACGAAAAAAGATTTTGAAAAGTTTTGAAAAACCACCTCCTTTTTGACAAAAAAAACCCAAAAATCTGTTATTATTATTATTATTAGCTAAATTAGAAGTTTTAGAAAGATACGATTTTTTGCAAATTTCATGGTATATTAAGGGCTACAAATAAGCCAAATTTTATCAAAATCGTTACAGCCAAATTTTTTTTAAAATTATAACTTATTTTTGCATGTTTTTTTGGCCAAATGAGGGTTGTTTTTCAAAATGTTTTTCAAAAAAATTTCCCGCATCTATACAGGTCTAATTGACATGTTTGGTGTAAGTTTGTTCAACATCGATCGAATAGTTGTCTCTCTAGCTTTGTATACGTACAGACATACAGACAGATATTTTGTAAAAACCACTTTTTTGGACTCAGGGGGTCCCAAAACAGATATTTCCACAAAAATCTCAACATCGATTTTTTTTTGCGATCACTATACTTGAATCAATGAATTAATTAATTTTGATTTCCCTTTTAAGAATACAATCGACTATAAAAATATATACATACAAACACTTATATAAAATTATATACATAACATAATACCTACTTATACCCTACTTTACATAAATGTTTCAACTGTTTAATACAGTTTAATTAAATACATAACATATACAATAATTTATATGAAACGCCAATCGAATACAAAAAAAAACCAGAAAATTAGGCAACCCCGTTATCAAAGTTTATCATCGTAACTTTAAAAGTGATTTTAAACTGTTTATAACTCGGTTCTATCATAGATCATGAATAATTAAATAAGATCATGCATGCATACGGGGGCTGTGTGCCGAAAAAAAGGTTGTCGGGAAAATAGTGCATGATTGCGCCGCGAGGTAGCGCTAGAGAGATATCATTGATAGCATTGGTGCTACCATCGTTTCCCCAATAGATAGCGCCACTATCGTCGAATTTCCTGTGGATTGAAATATTGCATTGGATCGTAGTTCTATTAGGTTATCCAAATACAATGGTTCTACCCAGAGTAATCCTCCTCCCCAATGTATAAGTAACATATTGCTCTTTTCCCTTAATTCAATCAATTATGTCAATCATCGAAGATGTCCTCAACATTATCACTCTGTAACAACCAATTTTAAATTTTTCTCAAAAATTGTTTGGTTCCATGAATTTGTTTTGTATCTTTCTCTATACTGTGGTATAGTGAGAAAGTAAAAGGGCATTCAGAGACGAACACATTAAGGTACACAACATATTACATTTAGCCTATAGCTATAATGTTATTGAATCGAATTCACTAAGGTACTTAATTTGTTGGGGACGCAATGAACATACACGGTAACCCATAAGTTACCAAATCCATGTTAGAGACAAAGCTTTACTTAACTAAATGAATTTCAAACATTTATATTTGTACCTACACTCCCTTACATCTGTGGGCTTATCACTTCCTCTTTGAACACATAATCCTCCCTCTAAACAGTTTTATTAAATTGAACTCGACATTTATTCAGAGTTTTCATTAATGTATTTACATGAGCAGAAAATAGATGTACATGACATTTGACAGATACCGATTTACTAAATTTGCTTTGAAATGTATACAATTTTTTTGAATAATTTAATAAAGAGCGAAACGCTTAAATTATAATTTAGTAATGTTTATTTGCATATAAAAGTAACAAATCTATTAGGATAGGTTTCTCATTGATGAGAAACCAAAAGTTCAGGACGCCGATCCTGAAGGTATAACCTGCTAGAACACTGCGAGTAACTGATGATCGCAATATCATTATTACTTTGTTCGTAAATGTCATTAGTAATTGTGTTTCCGAGATATTAAAAAATTTGATATATAAGATACATTTAGCACTTAAAATTACTATTATTTTGTATCCAATATTTTAAAACCAGTCTTGTTTTGGAAACTTTATGTTTCTAGCTTTCACAGTTTTAGCTGCGCGTTGGATTATGGATCAGTCAGTCAGGATTTCTTCTTAACCCTACGACGGCAACACAAACTAAGCAGTTTGGAACACAACAAGGGGTGACGCGTCAAACCCCCTTTAGAAAAATCTCTATTTTATATTTAAATGATTTTTGTTTTCCTCTTTCCTCATTGTGTATATTAGACTGTATATTGATTAATATATTATTATTAATGAAAAAACATTAGTATGTAGCTTCCAAAATAATTAATTTCCGTAAAAGGCACACTTGGCCCACGTTATATTTTTTTGTTATAATTAATACCACTCACTGACTCGCTTATCACGATTTCTCAAAAACTAATGCAGCATCCACTAGGGCCCTAGGTGCTCGCTAAGAAAGGATTTAAAAAAATTCGAAATTTTAAGGGGTTTGAGGGGTGGGGTCAAAGTTACTAAAAAAAACATCCGAATGGATTGGAATGAAATTTGGTATGCAGCTTCCTCTAGGCCTCTAGGTGATCGCTAAGAAAGGTTAAAAAAAAATCGAAATTTTAGGGGGGTTCAAAGTTACTAAAAAAAACCACCTAACGGATTGGAATGAAATTTGGTATGTAGCTTCCTCTAGTGCCCTAAGTGCTCTCTATGAAAGGTTTTCAAAAATTGTAAATTTTAGGGGGTTTGGGGGGGGTCAAAGTTACTAAAAATCTCCATAAGAAATACATAGTATAGTATATTTATTGACATGTTTTTTTGTTGTTTTTTTTTGTTAGTATAAATTTGATTTGTCGATCCGGGCCAGCTAGTGAGTATATAAATAAGCAGCCAATTTGTTAAGATAACAATATATTGTACATATTATTAGGATAATTTTATTACTGTCTTGGAACAGTTTATACCTTAATGTAAGAGCTATGCTTCTTATTTATAAATCATTGTACACAATTTCTTAAAAGTATTTACAATCTGAATGTACCTTAACCTCTTAGAACAAAATCAAGTTAATTATTTATGTTCGTTTTTTTTGCATTTTTTTACTCCACGAGCCAACATAATTTACCACAACGTATTGCAAATGGACTTCAGTTAATAATAAATAAATGAAAACCAAATTATTTTCTTATTCGGTAAAACTGTAAATTAATTCTTTTTTCATTCCGTTTACGGGCCAACATAGCAGTTCCGACAGACAGTTTTTAAACATAAAAAATTAAAGTGTTAATAAGTCATTATTTTTGAAAACTTTCAACATATTAGAAGGCAGAACGACAAGGGCCTTACAAAAAGGGAAAGCTAGTCATGTGAGATAGGATTTGAGCGGGGATATACTCAGAGTTAATTACAAAACTGTTCAGGATCAGGTAGACGAAGTGAAAGCTCTAAGCTGTCCGTCATACAGAAGCCATTATACAAAGGCTCATTACCCGAATCGCAAGTATTTTGATACAGTTTTAAATAATAGGAAAATATATCTATATATATAAAAGCGAAATACCACTCACTCACTGACTCACTCATCACGATTTCTCAAAAACTACCGAACGGATTGAAATGAAATTTGGTATGCAGCTTCCTCTAGGGACATAGGTGCTCACTAAGAAAGAGACGAAATTTAAGGGGGGGTTTGGTGGGATCAAAGTTATTAAAAAACGAGTTTTTCTAAACTACCGAAAGGATTGGAATGAAATTTTGTATGTAGCTTCCTCTAGAGCCATAGGTGCTTACTAGGAAAGGGTTTGAAAAATTCGAAATTGTAGGGGGGGTTGGGGGGATCAAAGCTATTAAATCACGATTTCTTCAAAACTACAGAACGGATTATAATTAAATTTGTTATGTAGCTTCCTCTAGAGCCATAGGTGCTCACTAAGAAAGGGTATGAAAAATTTCGAAATTTTAGGAGGGGTTTGGGGGGATCAAAGTTACTAAAATCATCATAATTCCCGATCTTTTATTATTATGACAATAGTGCTTTTATTATTTAAGATCTATATATATATAAAAGCCAAATACCACTGACTGACTGAACACTTAAAAAGAATACAATTACGTTAAAAAGACTGAAAATACCAATCACCACGGGCAACGCCGTACGGGTCAGCTAGTAACTTATATAAGGATAAATACAAGGGGGGAAAATATCAGCCTGTACGCGAACAGTATACCATAGCAATTTTAATAATTTTAATCTTCACTTTCATAAACCTGCTAAAAATACTTATAAAATTTGTAAAAAATGTAAACTTCAAATTGATATATCAAAATGCGGAAAATGCATTAACAGTATGCACAATCCCGGAACAAGGAACAAAATTGATAGGAAGCTCCCTATAAATGATTTTTTAATCATCCGTGTAAGATAATTGTGCAATTTCTTCCACTCATAAGCCCAAGTAAAATTTGTGAGTTGTATGTTTCAAAAAGCAATTGAATTTACTATAATCCTGTTCAAAGGTATTTTAGGTACAGTCGCCGGAACAACAAACAAAATTGATAGGAAGCTCCCGATAATTTTTTTTTTTTTTTCACTATTCATGTAAGATAACTGATCAATTTCTACCACTCATAAGCCCGAGTACAGTTTGTTAGTTGAATCGATAGAAAAGAAATTAAATTTATTATAATCCTGTGCAAAGGTTTTGGTACGGTTCCCGGACCTCGTTAGAAACTCTCAGTATTTAATACTAGTTATTCCCGGATAAGAAAATTCGGCTGTAGTAATGCTGCTAACGCTTTTTTTAACTGTAAACTGTGACATCAGCTATTGTTTTTATGCAGCCATTATTTAGCACGACCACTTTCAACAGAGATGCAGTAGTAATTATTACTTGATGATTATTAATTATTGTATAAGGCGGAGGGTATATGTCACAAGTATAAAGTCACGGGACAGGTTAATTTTGCTTTTACCGTTCTATACAATGGTACGAAACTGGGCACACATATACTGCAACTTAAAAAGTACAGGTTTAAAGCAACTATACATTTTACCTCAATTCTGGCGTCCCACTTTTAGTCAGAAGAAAATCTTAAACGAAAGCATAGATCAAACTGTACATCAAACTACTACAGGTATCGGATAGTAGAAACCAATACCACAAATCAGCCCTTAACACATTCACTGCTAAGGACGCACATGTGAGCTTGACACTGAACACTATGAGAAGCGGCCGAATCACAGTGCATCGCGCCAACCTCCATATTTCTTTTTTTTTTGTATTATTATTTTATTCAGACATTAACAAATACAATTTTAAACAAAGAACTAGTAATTGTTTGACTAACAACGTTTGAATCTAGCAAGATTAACAATATTGCACCACTATGTCCTCTACATGAAGTGTTCGTTTAATGAATTCTGCATTTAAGCTGACTATTCAGGCAACTCGAAGGGTTTTAGTCTTTTGTGTCTACTTGTGTTTCCCTCTTGAAGAAGTAGTTTAGCAGCTTCAACGTTTGGATTTTGATGGAGCCCCTCCTGATGTTTTTTGGCACACTTATTTACCACACTCGCCACTGTATCCGTTCCAAGATCTCTATGGATGTCGCTATTACGGGCGTACCATGGAGCATTTACAATTCCTCTAAGGACAATGCTCTGATTGCTGGTTTTGGTGTATCCCCACAGTCGAATACCATATACCCAACTCGGCCTCAGTATTTGTTTGTAGAGCATGAGTTTCTTGTGAATGGATAACTGAGATTTTCTCCCAAGTAACCAGTACATTTTCCTATGTTTCAGTTGAAGTTTTTTCACTGTCTTTTTAACGTGCACTTTTCATTTTAACTTTGCATCAAGGTTCGTCCCTAGGTGTTTCGCTTGATTTGCATATGGTATCGGAATATTGTTGAGAGTTACAGGTAATGGTTCCACTGATTCATTAGTAAAGTTAATATATTTGTAGACTTCGACTCGTTTGCTTCGATTCTTCAATTTAACAGACATTCTTGAATATCACTTATGGCTATTTGCAGTTTGGGTGTTACTTCGTCTACTGTGTCACCGACTGCTAGGATCGAAGTGTCGTCCGCAAATGTGGCGGTCATTGTATTATTCATTTGCGTTAAGTCGCTTGTAAATAGTACGCTGAGATGCTGGACATTTCAGAGAGTTGTCACCATTGTTTGTAATTAAACCGCGTTTAATCAAAACTTCATCCTGTAACTGACAAGTTATTAAACCGCAGTTTAGTTACAATGCATAGTTATAGTTTACAGGTTTATTGTGTACCGTAAATTAATGGTTATATTGAGTTATAAACACTTAATGTACGACAAGTTTCTATTGCTGGAACCCAAGAACTAAACTTTCTTCATATAGCCTGTGAAATTACTAAACAGTACCGGGACTTAGGATAATTGCAAGTTAATACAAACTTTGACCATTTGCGACGAGTTATCCGTTTGACACGTTCACTGCTACGCAAATTTTGTATTTCCTATGCCAGGACCTGACCTTTTATTTTTTATATTTTTATATCTATATATTTTTTCAAGTGAGTAGAAATTACTTTATTTTGTATTTTTGAACCTTTCTCCGTAATAATCACCAAAATTTTAAAGCGGACGCACATGTGCGTCCATAGCATATAGGCTTAAAATTGGGGGTGCGAAGCACGCAATGCTCTGTGAATTTGAAACATTCCCAATACAGGAGTTAGCGTGCGAAGCACCCAATGCATTGTGTATTAAAAATACCCTCAATACAGGGGTTGGCGTGCGAAGCACGCAATGCATTTTATATTGAACATACTCCTAATATGGGGTTGGCGTACAATACACTGTGCGTCGGCCGCTTCTCGCAGTGTTCAGTGTCAAGCTCACATGTGCGTCCTTAGCAGTGATAACAATAAACAAAATATTTTTAACCGTAATAAGTGTTAGTATTGTTTTGTTTTTTCAATTTCAAACCATTTTAAATGGTTGTCGAAGTTCGTAAATGTATTGTTTATATGTATATGTTATGTAGTATAAATGTATATGTATATGTATTGAAGTATATGTTACCGAAAGAGCTTATGTATTAAAATTGCACAAATGTTTAAACTTTACTAAACTAAATTTGTTTTAAACTTTCTTTCAGTATTTCCCCTGAAAATTTGAGACCATACCCTATACATAAAAAAATGTACGATGGCACAGTTTTTATGCAGTTTTACTTACAAATCTAAATAAATGTATGGATTAACCAATCGACCGTCAAAACAAGTTGTATGGTTATACTTAAACATTACAAGTTGACTTGTGGTATTTACTACATGCTGATTTTTCAAATGTTAGGTACTTACTCTTAAAAATTGGTTTTTCCAAACATACTTCTTCTAGCTTGTCTATGGTATCGTAAGCGAAAAACAATTAGAGAAAGAAGATACAATAATATGAAGACCTCCCTATAACAACGTTGTATAACACATGTTTCTGAATTCAAAGTTATTTGATCTCATTGTATAGCTTATTACAATTAAGTATTACATTTTAGTACTGAACAAACAAAAACGGGGGAATAAACAACAAAAAAAACTCATGGCTTTCGTTGCAGTATATGATATAACAGCAAGAAGAGAAGGGGCGAGATAGGCAATATGGTGGCAAATATCTAATGCGGTTTTTGTAGTCATGTTTCCTTCATACAAGCCATAGCCAAGTGGGCTATAAACAAGTTATTAATTCCAACATATTCACCAACTGTAATTACTAGCTGCTTTTCTTTTGCAAAGTCCAATCCCTCCTGTAAAGGAGGTTGGTTTTGCAGAAAAAATCGGGATTTGAATTTATTACAGAATAAATTGTTTATTGTTTTTGTTATTGGTAAAGATTATTTTCTGTTTGAACTGGCAGTCGTTGATCTTGGATAACAACCAAATCTCTGCAAATCGTTGTTGTAGATCTGCGCATTTTTTCGCAAGCTTTCGTTCCACCTCTGTCCGGGTAACCATCACAAATCTCTCAAGTCTTTGAACCATATTTTTTAACTTAATCAAAGTAGTTGTTACACATTTTTTTAGTAACATCATGATTCTTCCCATTCGACGCGATAGAGTAAACAACCACCACCAACAACGCATGCAGCTATTTATTCTGTTAGCGGGGTAAACACATCATGCAGTTTTGATTTAGGAGTTTCTTAATCCAGTTTCAACAACATTAAATTGAACGGAGCTAGCTCTTATTTACTAAACCTTTTGAATCTGTAGTACAAATTTTTGTTGACAAATTATAGATGGCTATCCTATAGACCTTCAATTTGACGATCGTTTGACATGTTTGGTGCAAATTTGTTCGAAATCGATCGAATAGTTTTCTCTCTAGCTAATAATAATAATTTGTATTAGTTACTGTCCTAGTTTAATGTATCCCCTCACCTACTTTAATACAATTATGAAATCACAATGAATCTGATTAATAATTTAAATATGCTTGTGAGAAAGTATGTGCCAGTTCCTGGTAACGTTTATTTTGTATTGAAACATTTTAAGATCTTTAGCAGATTTAGGGTCGGAAAGTTTTTAATTTGTGATATTTTTGATTCGCCGAAAAAAAGAAGTCATTGTGAAAAACACCGAGACCAAAATTACTTAAATAATATTATTAATATTGTTTTAAAAGTTAATACAGTTTCCAATTAACTGTTAAAGTAAAACAGTAAAGTGTGAAAGAATAATTGCAGAAGTTAGAGAAATACTTAGATTTCTAGAGAATATGAAAGTAATGAATTGGGGATTAAATTTCAATCAAGCAGGCATTTATAATAGGACTAACTGAATACCCGTGCTTTTTAGCATCACTATGTTACATAATTGTAATATTTCTTCCTCATTTTTTCCATATTTTATTTCACGAAAGTGAATTATTTCACGTATTTTCAATTAGTTTGGTATTTAACTTATTGCTTATTGGCTGCCCGTCAATCGTCTTCGACAATTTATGTGGACTGAATAAATCATACAAAAAAAATAAAGAATTCAGAATGAAGAGCGTCTTATTTTTCAACCGTTAAATCTACAGACTGGTAAATCACAGTCTTAGCTGGATGTTGTAGATCGCCTAGATACGTCTTTAATATGCGAATGCATAGATCGGGATAGTTTTAATCAGCTTACGTCTTTAAATATTTTCTGAAAATTAATAAGTACCAAATGTCAGCTCTCTAGCTTTAAAGAAATAATACCAATTAATATCTATTGTTTTTAGGGGTTGTTTTAACATTTTCACCCCTTAACAGCTATTAACAAAATTTAACTCTGGTTTATTTTTAATATGTGTTTTTTAAAAAATAAATTTGTAAAATTTCAGCTTTCTAGTTTTAAGGAAAGTATAACAAATAATATTTATTCTTTCAGTGATAGTTTCAACCCTGAAACACATATTTTAAAATCATTTCTTAGTGCGCCTCTAGGGCCTATGAGCAATATTTGTACCAAAATTCACGTTCCTCGGTATTCAACTCATATTTATAGTTTTAGGGGTAGTTACTACATTTCCACCCCTTAGCAGAACGTGACAAAATGTAAAACTGGTTTATTTGTTTTACGTATCTTGTAAGAAATAAATTTACAAGTTATCAGCTCTAACTTATGGAAGGTATACAAATGTATATTTAAAGAAATAAATGTAAAAAATTTCAGCTTTCTAGCTTTAAGGAAAATATATTAAACAATATTTATATTTTTAGGGGTATTTCAACCCTTAAATGCCAAATATTTCAAAATCCTTTCTTAGCGCGCCACTAGCGAGTATGAGCAATATGTGTATGTGTGGCAAATTGCACCTTCCTTGTTTGGTTTTTGAGATCTATAACAAACAATATTTATATTTTTATGGGTTATTTCACCCTTAAATGCCAAATATTTCAAAATCCTTTCTTAGCGCGCCTCTAGCGAGTATGAGCAATATGTGTGCCAAATTGCACCTTCCTTGTTTGGTTTTTGAGATCTATAACAAACAATATTTATTGTTTTAGGGGTTGTTTTAACCCTTAAGGGCCAAATATTTTAAAATCCTTTTTTATTGCGCCTCTAGAGCCTAGAGCCTAAATACGTGAAGCAAATTTCAAGTTCCTAGGCGGAAATTATTTTGAGATCTATAACAAATAATATTTATTTGTTTTAGTTGTTGTTTCAACCATTAAAGGCCAAATATTTTGAAAACCCTTCTTAGTGCACCTTTAGAGTCAATACGTGTAACAAATTTCACGTTCATAGATGGTATGGTTTTGGAGATACTGTGATCAGTGAGTGAGTGGATTTTGGATTATATATACAATGTATATATGTAATGTATATATAGATTATTTTCAGTTATTAATTAAGTTAGCTAAGATATACGAATATAAATCTAAAAGTAAGATTTTGAATCGATTGCAGGGAATTTTACAATGTTTGACTTTTTTTTAAATCACTGGCTAAAGAAAATATGGTACGTTAAATATATTGTTTCTATGTCTGGAATAAATAGTAAATGCTGCTTTGTAAACTATCAGGTAGTGAAATGAAGAACTTTGGGCAAACTTTGTTGTGTTTAACTTAGATGATGTAAGTAGAGCAAATAATAAGAAAGAAAATTAGTGAAAAGATGGAACACTTTTTCGAGACTTGGGATCGTCCGGTCAGAACACACGAATTGAAAGTAGGACTTTTTAACTCTCAAAATTGGGTTTCCCATACCCAAAAGCATATGAAACGATACCCCACGCAGAATTTTCAAAGTGTTGACGCAATATTTTGAAAATGTTGAACAAGAAACGTGACACCGACGTGCTACGAACTTTTAACTGTCAAAATCGGGGTTCCCGTATTCAAAAACATGAAAAACGATACCCCACATTCTATTTTTAAAATGTTGACTCAAAAACGTGAGAACGAATGACTACGACGTTTTAACTGTCAAAATCGGTTTTCCCGTACCCAAAAACATATAAAACGTTACCCCACACGTTACTCAACATAAAAAATGTAGACGCAAAATTTTCAAAATTATGACCCACAAACGTGACCATGAAGCGCTTCGACTTTTTACCTCTCAAAATCGATTTTTCGCACCTAAAAATATATACAAATTTTCCCGCACTGTATTTTCATAGTTTTGAACAAATATTTTCAAAATGTTGACCCAAAAACGTTACCCCGACGCGCTACTACTCACGCTAGAAAGCTCAAAAGTTTTTCAACACTCCGCAATAAAATTACTAAGATTTTGGTACCACCGTTAAACTACGTCTGTGAGTGCTCATATCGTGTATACAGGAAAACAGACACACACAAAATCATCGCATGATTTCAATACTTCGGCATTCTGATGCGAGCCGAAGTACTTTAAATCATGTTTGAAAGTAATGTCAAAGACATAAAAGCCTTGGCAGGAGGGACAAGAAGGTTTCCACTAATTTTGTATCTCTCGTTTCGACGTAGAAACACCGGGGATAAAAATACAGTGCAAATGCCGTTTGAATTTAGATTTTTTTCCAACTTACAGTATAAGTTTAGTGCATAAATATAACAGCATTATTTTATTAGGTTCTTTTACAAAACTGCAGCAGTACTTGATTTAAAAACGCTCGGAAAACTTATATTAAATCCCATAACAAGTATTTCAAAGGGAAACTTATATTAAAATCCATAAGAAGTATTTCAAAGAAAAACTTAGATTGCATTCTGTAACATGTAGAACTTACAAACATGTAACTTAGGTAAACCACTGCAAAGGAAAATTTATTAAGTACCCACCTTACTCTTAAACAAATTTGTCTTTCCTGGAAAACTATTTCTGGCGCAACTTAAAGCAAGACATGTCTAAATGGGTACAGATAGGCAATATACTCGCATTGTAAAGACACGGGGGCAGGAGTTTCATGTTTTACTAGGAATTTAAGAAAATAATTCCATCCCAACGACCTATAGAAATCTCAAACATTTTGTTTAAAGACTGGGGCTCCACCCCTGCTTGCTTCGCTCACCAACCTCGCTGGTGACCCACGATAAACCCAATGCATACAGCTTATTGTACACTCTGATATTATTGCGGAAAAGACGATTGATCGGTGACCTATACCTAGGTAATATAAGTCAGAAATCGAAATATACACGACCGACCCCAATAATTCTAATCGCGGTCGTGTGTAATTTTCCCATTAATATTTAAATAATCAACATTTAAAAACAAATTATTTTACCCACTAAGGAAACAAACAAATACGTAACACCAGATGTTTGACTTATAAACAGTAAGAATTTTTGCTTTTACCTAATCTAAAAAAAAACTGTTAGTTGTGAAGAATAAAATTAACCGATTCTACATTTGCCAAATTGGTGCCTAATAAACGTGTTACGGTTCATTGTTTGCCTATCCTAAAATTATGTTAAGATTTTTATGCAAATCAGCTGATTTATTTATATTGTGTAACAACATATCTATGAATTAAATTATAATACAGTAAGCACTTTAGGTTTATTTTATTTGATAAACATCGGCTGGAAGACGCAAGGCCGTATCCAGGGGGGTAAGGGTGCCATCCCACCCCCCCCCCCCCCCCCGAAAGCTCGAAATTTACTAGTAAAAATTAATACTTGATTTAAAAAGTGCAAATTAATAAACGTGCAATACACATGGATGCAGTAGGTTACAGGGTTACAGCCTTACTCTCTTGTAAGCTTGATCTGATCTATTAAATAAGAAAACTATGAAGGTTCAACAAAAATACTTTACTCTAACAAAACACGCAATGCATTGCTTATTGAAAATACTCTCAATACGGGGGTTGGCGTGCAATGCACTGTGCGTCGGCCGCTTCTCATAGTGTTCAGTGTGAAGCTCACCGGTCCTGACCTGACCCCCCTCTCCCGAAAAGTTTTCCTGGCTGAGGCCTTGGGAAGACGATTCCGCAAGGTGCTTTCAAACAGCTTTCGTAGTCGCGTACCTGTAACAGCCGCTGGATGTTTTACTCCCCTACCTTCGACCGTATCTATGAGTGTTTCTGACACAGTTAAACAATTAAGTTCACCCCAATCTTCTTCAATATTGGCATCACATAAGAAGTGAATCGTCCTGCGTATCTAACTCTATTTCCTGTAACGACTTTCCTTTAAAATCGACATCTTTTTCACTTTCCGTCTAAAATAACAGTTTACAGATTTTCGCTGTTTGATAAACATCGCCTGGAACCATTCTCTCTCCTTCGTACTGAGTCACTATGTTCCATGCGTGTTGCTAACTGCTAAGCATCTCCTTCACTCATGTTAAGTACTTGTGTTGTGGCAAGGTGCTTTCGTAGCCGTGAGTCTGGCTGCTTAATGTTTTACTCCCCTCCCTTCGTCCTTATCTATTGGTGTTTCTGATATAGTTGAACAATTCAGATCATCCCAATCTTCTTCAATATCGGCGTCACATAAGAAGTGAATCATCCTGCATATCAAATTCTATTTCGTGTAACGACTTTCCTTTACCTTGGAACCGGCAGAAGGTCATTTATGACCTTCTCTCAGGCGCAGAACGCAACCATTTCAAACTTTAGCGAAAATTTGCATATATTTGCATAATCGATAATTTAATCCACTTGTAATAAAACCGATACCGTTGGAAAGGTAATGAATTAAATTATAATATTTGTATTTACAACTTTTTCGTAAAACGTATATTTACAAACGTAATCAATGTTTCAAAATTTTAGTACGCAAATCAGCTGTGATTCAAGCGTCAATGAACCCCGTATACTGTCAAGACTTTGTCTCATTTTCAACGGTCTGCAACTCACAGAAGTCATTTATGAAGAAGATCATAACAGCATTGAATCCAGCAGACAATTCTATTTAAAATGGTGTCTTCAAATCACATATTACTTTGAAAACAGCTGTTCTACAGGATTTACGGTGAAAACTTGTAATTGGTCATAGATTTGGCCAATATGTAAGCCTGTTTAGAATCGATTCTTGCAGTCTTATTCGACATATCCATAAAATTTACAACACTGTATATGGTTTTAAAAAGAAAACTTCACAGTTTTTATCTATGTCCAATTCAATACATTTAGATTTCATAGGTTCGTACTAAAGTATGCTGAAAGTTGACTGCTAAATTGAGTCAAATCCCGTCGTCGAGTTTGTGTTATGTGTCAGTTATGACATTTGTTTTGTGTTATTTTATGGTTATTACAGTTTATAAAATAGTGTTATATTGTATTTTAGTTATAAATAAATAAGTGTAGATTGTGTTTGAGTGAAATTAGGCTTATAACGGTGTTCTAATAAAATGGTAAGTGAAGAAATAAGATTTTAGGTTAAATTGCCGATTTGTTATTTTTGATTTTTCACTACAAAATGTAAAGTTATTTGAAACTGGGTAGACTACTATTCTATTCTACATTTCATTCTCGAATTTTCGATATAAAAAAAACATTGTTTGAAGTAAAAAATGTATAGGCCTATTCACTTTGAAATTAGTCATGATTTGCAGGTTATGTAGTAAAAACGTTCAAAGTGTTATTTTGAACTAAACAATTGTCAAATTGAAATATTTTTTTACATATTTCTATTTAGAACTAAATTATAAAACTTTTGTGTATATTGAAAAAAAAAATACAAAATTTATTTACTATTTTTCAGGTAGGCATAAATGTGTTTTTTCTTCCGTTTCTGAACATTTTTTGTTTTCTAAGCTAATAAATTTTACAGTTTCAAAAGAAACTACTTTTTAGTGGCATATTTGAATTCATTGAAGTTTCTTCTACAAAAAAGCTATGGAACACCTTTGGATTGGGGTTCATTTACTATTATTGGCGAATTTTTAAAAATATGCTTGCAAAACGATAAAAACAGGCTTCCCAATTTTCGCCATAGCATTGCCAGTTATAGGGCAAATTCGACAGCTTTTCCCCTTTCCATCAAAAGTAACTGTCAAGATTTTCGCTGTTTGATAAACATAGCCTGGAAGACGAATTTCTGTTAAACATTTGTGTTGTGACAAGGTGCTTCCGTATTTGAGTCGCTGTAATAGCTGATGGACCTTTTACATCACAACTGTTTGCTAGTTTATTAAGAAACATGTAGTTCTACGAAGTTCTGCAGTACCGTTTCATAATTCTGCCGGCTAATAATGCCGGCATTCTTCGGTCTCGTTTTCCTTGTGCGAAACTTTTAATTAAATTACTCATAATTACTTTGTGCGTCGGAGTTATACTATAAGAGTTTACAGTCATGCGTTCTAGTTCTCCTGGTCTTTTCCTGTTAACAAGAGTAGCCTATCCAATCCTCCTACACTAAGAAAGAATCCTTGTCGTAATTAGTTGTCTTGCTAAGTTTTACTGCTCCCATTACTCTTATTTGAGAGATTTTCTTTGAATTGTTTGATATCACTCGCCAGGAGGATAATAGTTACATTATATATATATATTTTTTTAATATTCAGGTCTGATGCAACTTGACTTGAAATATCGAATTCCCAGTAACTCTGAAGTAACTCTAACATTATTTTCAAGTCACACTGTGCTTCCGCTGAAGTTATAGTGGCCAAAATGGTTAATTTTTAAGGCATATGTCATTGCTATATATAGCAACAGTTTTTTCAGAGATTTAATGATGTTCGTTGCGTAAGTTGGAGCAGAATAAGTTTCATAATATATTGCTACACTTTTAGTTGATTGCACTAACAGGTCGCAATTGAGGTTTTAATTCTTCAAAAAGGTTGGCCACTTTTGTTTCTATTTTTTTTTTTTTACTTCATTTAGTAATGTTCCAAGTTCGCCCATTTTCCTCGAAGTTACTGGAATTAAATGTTTTTCTCTGCGCGTTTGCAATTAACGTGCGCCGAATTCACAAATCAGAGTGTCCTTCTCGCTATTAAATATGTTAAACCGACTCTCGTATGCGAAGATCTAAACCTACCGCAGCTTCCACACGGGTCCTGGCTAAATCTTTCCTAACGGGTGGACTGCTATTGAGCTAGTCTCCGCAAGAAATAGTATCCTATTTATACTGTTTACAGTTTTCTACGACGCTATTTCTCACTTTTACCTTATGTTGGTTCTAATTTTAATTTCTTAAATTTAAAACTATTTTTGGAGTCGTGGCGTTTGGAGGATTATTTGGCTTATTTGTATCAATCCTATAACTAATCTTAAGCTGAAACACGAAAGATGTACTTTTTATAGCATTTCACGTTTAGCTCGATTTTGGGGAAACCAAGCGAGATATCGCGTAAAAATACAAAATGTGCAGAAGTATCCTATATTTATATTTGTAGAAAAGAACCCGAAAAGACATTGATTTTCGTAGGTAAAATCTAAAAAAAAATTTTACTTTCTGTCAAAAAACGTGCTTCTAGTTGTTATATTTTTTGCGTACGAACTCGTCCGAGCGACATAGACAACCAACATGTCTACGAAATTTAGACCAAATCGAACTTAAAATGCGGACGCTAGAGTGCGAACACATATATACATACATACATACATATATATATATATATATATATATAAAGATTAGGTACCATTTGGCTGCCTTATATGGCACGATTTGCATTCGATTTGGCGGCTGGTTCTAAATGGAAGCCGTATACGGCCGCCAAATTGCAGACCCTGTTATTCTGTCTTATAATGATGATTAATGACGAATAAAATTGATTTGTATTGGCAGTCAAATGGGACCCTAGTGTATATTTTTAGTTCCAAAAAGTTATGTCTTGGAGTGCTAGCATCGCTACGGTTCACAAGTGGATATTCATTTTATCAATATTTGGCGCAAATCTGGCGGCCGAGGTCTGGCAACGCTGCAATGAGACACTGCATCCTGTTTTAACGGATGTGGCTCGAAGCTCTGTCTCTCGTTTGCAGGAACTCCTGATTATTTCCTTATTTTGAAAAACTCTGCCTCTAAGGTTGTTTTTATATTGGATTTTTATTGACTAAACGATGGTTTCTGTTTCTTTCTTTCGAATCATCGCTCTTCTTTTTCTCCGCGGGTCTGTGTAGCTGTATAAACATAAACTATATGAAATAAATACAGGAAATAACTATCAGTATATTACCTGCTTTTTAGTCCGTCGTGTGACTTCTTTGATTCGTTTTACTACGACGCGTTTCGAGACCGTAGTCTCATTATCAAGTAAATAATATATTACTTTCAGGTTATTATTATATTATTCAGGTCGTCATATACACACTAAAACACAAACACAATAAAAACAAAAATACACAACACATAATAATTTTTTGTGCGACACGGATTAAGTCAGTTGGTGTACTCCATCTCGTCGTCTACGATACACTAAACTAAGCAGTCTATATGTAAGGTGGTCATTGACCAGACCTATCTTGATAACCGAGGGCTGTATCGTATAGGTCGTTTGATTGAAAAGATAGCTGATCATTCAGTAACTTATATGGGTTATGTCTGAATTCTTTATAAATTTCTAATTCTTCTATGGCGTTCATTGATCTCCCCTTTACGCAATAATGAAGAGGTGTCAAGTTATTGTCGAAATTCATGTGACTGTGGTTATAGTCTATTAAATGTTGAGCGTAATTTGACTTCATTTTACGCATGTTATTGTGCGGCAGGTGTTCTTTAAAGCGTTCTTTAAGTGCTCTGCCTGGCTGTCCAATATAAAAGCGGTCACAATCGTTACAGTTTATTCTGTATATACCTGACTTCCTTTCTGTTGGTGTCGACCGTTTATGACGCAATATTTTTTGAACATTGTTATTTGTTCGATACGTGATGTTAACTTTGTGTTTATTAAATGTATTTTTTAGCATCATAGGGACAATGTTAGAATATTCGATCGAGACAAATTTATTAATTTCCTTGTTTTTACGTGACATGGATGTCCTTTTCATGTGTTTACGTAATAATTTGTCGATCATTGAACTTTGATAGCCGTTTCGCTGTGCTATATGCTTTATGGTGTTAAGTTCATCATGGAAGTCCTGTTTATTTAGTGGTATAGGGAGAAGACGGTGGATGAAGCTGTTGTAGGCAGACATTTTTTTAGACATGGGGGGGGGGAGTGATATATTATTTACTTGATAATGAGACTACGGTCTCGAAACGCGTCGTAGTAAAACGAATCAAAGAAGTCACACGAGGAACTAACAAGCAGGTAATATACAGGTTATTTCCTGTATTTATTTTATTTTATGAAGTGACTTGGATACCAAAAATCATGAAACTCAACAAAAAAAAAAAAATAAATAATAAACTATATGTTTGCTGTGCATTTTCGGGAAATTTTTTTTAACCTTTATTTATCTCAGACAAATAGTTTACAGGCCTAACGAAGTAAGGTGAGGAGTTTCAAATTTATTTTCCATATTTATCATAGTGGCCGTTTATTTAAGGACCACAGGAGTGGATCTTGATCTTATTTTACGCTACTAAAGTTAGTTAAATTTACTTTCCGTGCACTTTATTGTTAGTTTAATCCCCTATGGGCTATCGCCTCAACGTTTCACACAAACAAAGCTACACACACACACACACACCAATACTTGTACAGCGTAGGATCCGAGCAAATGCGTAGTGTACAGGCACTATTAACTTTTTTATGTTCCTTAATTTTATTTACAAATAATTATCACTTATGCTAAATAAATTATACTAAACATAATTGTTGCATTATTTTTCCAATTATATGCAAATTTATAACTAACACTGTACATGTACTGCGAGCAATCGCTGATGCTATGTTACATACACAGTTACAAGTTCTGTAAACGTATAGGAAGAAAGTTTTTCCGCGCCATTCTGTTGTTGTCTTATCAGTATGTCAGACCGGAAATCAATTCATACATGCTCAACCCCGACCTTCATCAAGTCTTTCAGTTCGATTTTTTGCTCATCTGTCCCAGTAGTAAACCCTAAGGCCCGGTACACACTTGCTGCAAATGGACGCGGGACGCTGCGTCCATTTAAATTTGCGTCCACCTATGCTTATCTGCGTCCTATCTGCGTCCCATCTGCGTCCCATCTGCGTCCCATCTGCGTCCTATCGGCGTCCCACGTTTGTAAGCCACATCAACTCTTTCATTTGCCACCAACCGAGATGGTTGTTGCTATTAGAAATGAATATGCAAATTACTTTGAGAGTGAAGCTGGTCGAGTGCCTTGGCAAGACAATTTTATATAAATAAAATTAATAGATTTACATTATACAATAATTCAATAATTTATATTAAATAGTTGTTTATTTCTTTTCGCTTCTTGAGAGATAGAGCCATGGTAATCGGTTGCTGAGAAAAAACTTCATTATGTTTTATTTAAAGACAAGACGAAGTAAGACAGAAACTCATTTTTAATAATTGTAATTCAATATTTAAATCTATTATAAGCATTCAATTAAAAAGTAAAAACCTAAACGTTTTGTTTTTCAATGCAATTGTTATTATAATAAATGTTGTAAAATACTGTACTTACTAATTGCATTTTTTTCTTGATCACTTTTTCCTCGAAAGTTATCAAAAAAGGTTTCGCCAATGCTCTCCCACGCCGACTGTTTTTTCAATCTATCCCTATACTCTTCACTACTAACATCCCAAATAACTGGATGAATCTTTACCTGATCAATAAAAAGTTCTATGTCGATATTTTCGTCAGACATAGTATGGACGCAGATAGGACGCGGCTGCAAGTGTGTACTGCTCGATAGCAAGTTGGGTACTGCTAGGTATCGGGGGTAGGGAAAAGTGACGCGCGTCCCACAGAAACCTGCGTCCATCTCGATGGCTATCGGAATGGACGCTAGTTTTAGATAGGTATCGGCGTCCCGTGTGTAACGCACCATTAGTTCCTATGTACTTCTTCCTATCCGATTAAAAGGGACGCAGCGTCCAGCGTCCATTTGCAGCAAGTGTGTACCGGGCCTAAAATGGGTATAGCCTAATCTAATTTTCCCTACAAGTTTATATGTAAGTTATGGTCATTTACATTGTGAAATGCCAGCTTTTAAAATAGGA
>JAGFPH010000241.1:0-14865 GCA_018207615.1 Philaenus spumarius | reverse complement strand
TTGATGCGATTTCAAAGAAACAGCAATTCATTTTTATTATATAGATTCTTTAAGATTAAGTTAATTCCATGTGTTTTTTTAATCATAAATATTAATAAAAGTTTTATTTTTGTACATTACATGGTTTTCCACTGATTTCTATTCATTGCATGTATGTTAACTAACTATTTCTTACTTACATTTGCTTTCGGGCCTCTTCTAGACAATGCTTTGGTGCGAAAAGTGCTTATGAGTCATTTTTTTAAACACCTCCACTGAAACTTCAACAAGTCAGAATGATGATGATCAATAGAGACGGTAAATATATTTACGTAAGAAACTCATACCACGGGGGATGGGAAAGACATTTAGTAATAAATAAAAACTACCATGACGTTGGTACTGTTAACTTGCCAAAGCTCTGTAAGTCACCACCTGTAGTAAAACCTGCCAAGAAACAAGATATACTGAAACTAACACGGTATTTTGAAAACCCTATACATCGAAAATACTATGAGATGTTGCTGGAGGATAATGTCGATGACAATTCCGATGGCTGTAATGGTAATTAAAACGAATATATTTTTTACTACGACTGCAAAATGTAACATTTAACTTTCTATTTTAATAATAAATCTTTTGTTTCTGGAACTTAAAATATTAAAGTGGTTTAATTTTATTCTAAAAGATCCAGGCAAGTCGAAAGTTTTTAAACATACACGACTGCACAACCAATTCTGTTCACATCAATGCAAGTATATTAGTGAGATGTAATGTAAAAAAAATCATTTATTTTCACTTTTAACAAAAGAAGCCACACAGATTTTTCCACTTACTGAAAATTTGTTTTTAGTTTTCTTGAGTTTTATAAATTACATCAAGACCACAAACTGACTGTAAGACACTTTGTTTCGATAGGCTCTGCAAGACTGATATTTTTAAAACAATAAACCTCAATATAATATTACTTGTTTCTAAAAATGTTGTTTATAGGGAGCAGAGTACCAGGGAGGGGGAGTTAGGGGGTCCAAACCACCCGAAATTTAATAGTAAAAATTAATTCTAGGTTTAAAAGTGCAAGTTAAGAGGCGGTCGGAGTCGGCCGCGAAGTCCGCCTGCCCTTCCGTCTTTTTAACATGGGACGAACTCTTAAATTATGTAATACTGGCTATGCGTGAAGATTGTAAATTAAAATAAAATGGTACAACCAAATAAAAAGTATTTACCAACATGTTAATGTAGAAATATGTTGTATTTACTTTGTACCGACTCGAAAAACAGTGAAAACAAATTGTTATTTTCCCATAAGAAACACGTACATTTAGGGTGACTTTGTCGACGTTTTAAAATTGATGTACAAGCTAAATATAAATAATTATTCTATAAAAAGTACACTCATACTATTGCAATTGTCTCTATCATTTACTTTAGTAATTTTAACCGTGTTTACTATTTATACTAGGCATTTTAAAATATGTTAGCATTTGCAATGAAAAATACAGGCCGCAGTAGTTCGGCCGTAACCCTGCAGATAGGGTTGGCGTCGCTCGCCAATCTTCTATACCTTTCCCCGCCCTCCAGTAGTACAGTACAACCAATGCTCGGTCCGTCAACTTGAAGATTTCGGTTGTTCTTGTATTCCAGTGATTTTATGCTATTACAATATTTGCAATTATATTTGTACAATATTTTTTACTGAAGTAAACAAAACTTATTGGCATGGCTACATGTTTGTTATCCTTACTATGCGTGTTTGAAACAGGCAACACCGGTAAAAAAAACCTATTTTAAATTTTTACAGTTTCAAACAATTTGTGACAGTAAATATTATAATCTTATAAGTCACAAGCAAACCATGTTGCAATATAAAAAACCAAGCTGGACAACTTTTTAAAATCATCAGTAATGAATTGAAATAAATATTGAATTTCTGTTTAAATATAATATTTACAACTAATGTTCAATTAGAGAACTCAAGATTTCAATATTTTCTTATGAGAGGTAGGCTACTAATAATGTCAACGCGATTCTTATACATACGGGCCGACATACATTTTGTAAGCATTATCGCCATCTCATCATTTTCTATTACGGGTAAAGGCCAGGCAGTCTAGCTTGTGAACGCGTATAAACAAATAACAGTGTTCTTCACTTTATCGGCCGGTCTGTCTCTCGGTCTCCCTCCCCCTCTCTGATCGTATATAGGCCTAGTAACTTTTGGAATAAATTAATGATAAACAAACTACACATTTGCAAATTTGTTTTTGTAAATTATTAGTTCTCTTTATTTTGATTTCTACTGTGTTCTTTATTAACTAGAGTTAGACAAAATTGTATTACTTGGATTTTAACAACTGAAATGCATACGGTATAGTATATATTGTAATATTTTCTATTTTTGGGTTGTAGGCTACATTTTTATATTTTATATTCTAAACCTTTTTATCTCATGATATTACGGTATTAGATAAGGATTAAACATTTGCAAATTGTTTTTTATTTTTACATAATTTAATAAAATCTAAAATCTGTATGTATCTGTTTTCTGTTTAACCATCACAGCGAGTATTTTTATAATGTTATTGTTAATAGCCTCGTTGCATAATGAAATATATTTCTTAGTTGAGCTGTGATTGTTTTATGTTTTTAATTTTGGGGCCCTCAGTCAATGTCTTGCATATACCGTGAAAATAAAATAATATTTGTTTTAATTCTTCAAAAATGAAATTGAAGATAAATTGAAATGAATATACATTACAGTAGGCTAACCAAAAGTAAACGCTTGTTTTAGTAATACAGTGCAAATAGTCGGATTCTGAGAATAATGGTTACCGGAAAAGTCACATCCGTCTGAGGCAAGGAAATATATTTGACTACTGAAGAAGTAACACTTTTTTGTCAAACACATAAGAAGCTTATATAAGCCTATATATATTTTTTTTCTTCAAAATATTTCGACAGTTTATTATATATTCAGTTTAATTTATCTAATTAAATATGGAAAGAATAACACAATAAATTATATGTGATAACAAGATTGTGTTATATGACAGAAATTAAATGTAATTCATTATTAATAATATAGTAATAAATTAAACATAACCTGTATACAAGAATATACTGGTGCCGCAACGCAATTCCGATACTGCTTTTTATTATTGTTTTATTTTACGTTTTGTTTCAATAATACACTCCCTCAATCAAACTCATTCAACACTCGGTTCAGAATTTATTTATAAATCCAACATAATCTGTGTTCATATCAGTTCTATTGTTCACAATTATTATAACGTTCAACAAAAAACCAAGGCAATAAAGCCCCCCCCCCCCCGTTTTTCTACCCAGACCACCCGGTGATATCTCCTTTCCGAATCATCACCCCCCAAATTCAAATCCTATTTACGCCACTGATGCGAGCAAACTACAATAAAGTCTCCCACATTGTCCCTCAGCTCGATATCAAAATAGGACAACAAGGGCTTGGCACCCTTTTGCCAGCCTCGTGGCACGTTTTTGAAGCTAGAAAAGTTGTACAAGAATTGTATTTTGCAAAGAATAAAGCTGCAAATAAAAGAAATATAATTTTATTCAAATCAATTGCTTGGAAAAACTATTCATGTTGGCAATAAGCATCATGTAACCATAAAGAGTGCCTATTTGCTTTTTGATTTTTTAAATAATAGAAGAACTTAAAAATATTTTCTATTATTCTCCTTATTTTCCAATTACAAGTACCACAATTTTGTTCCATCGCCATGGCGCCCCGGTGCCGATGGCGCCCTGTGCGGTAGCACAGGTCGCACATGCCAAGATCCGCCCCTGCTATACAGTAATCTAAAAATAATAATAACTAAAAGTTATTATAAGTCACCCAAGGCCATAAGTCAAACCGGGCGCAGGCCCCAAACCGGTTTGCGATAATATAATAAAAAGCAAATAAAAAGAAGATAGAAAAAATAAGAAAATACAAAAGTTTAGTTTTTTTTAGTAGACGTTTAACCCTCCAAGCGGCAATGTAAAATAGTTTTGAGTTTTTGCCACTTTCAAGCATATGTTCATAAATTCGTAAAAAATAGTAAATTAACTCTAATGCAAAAGTGTTCCGTGGCTTTTTTATAGGAAAAGGTCTAAAAGAATCGAAATGCCAGTAAAAAATTTATTGATATAAAATTATTAAAGTTATTAGCTCAGGAAGTAAAACATGTTCAGTAACGGAGGAAAAATTTCAACTTTAGGCCTACATAAAAAGAAGTAAACACTTTTTGTAATTCTTTAAAAAATATACAAAACATAAAATTGAAATGTATACTTGAAAATTTGATGTAACCATTTATATTGGTCTCAGATATTCTAGAATGAAACAAATTGTCTAAACGTGTGACATATTTCACCAAAAATAATTTAAATAAAGTTATATAACACTGTAAAATATGGTTTATAATTTCTTTCAAGATAGAAAAAAGTTTTGTAATTTAGGTCTAAATAGAAGTGCATAAAAATAAATATCAATTTAAATAAAAAATCAGAAAACACATGTTTTTATGTTCCTGCGACAAGAAACGCTACCAAAACAGGTTTTTTTTGAAAATGGAATTACGAATATATAGTTTATTAAAATCGAATTAATTTATATCAAATTGTAGAGAACAAAAAATCATAGAACTGAACTATATATTTGAATTTTTAGGTAGCTGGCTGGCCCGACTGCCAACTTACTGTATGCAGAGTATAATAATGTCAACGCGATTCTTATTGACGAACCTAAATTTTGTAAGCATTCTCCCCCTCCTATCATTTCCTATCCTATTACGGCTGAATTCCAGGCAGTCGAGGGTTGTGCTACCTCACTTTGTGCAGGCAGCGCTCCAAGCAGTGATACGGACAAACTTGTAGAGAGTGACTCTGGTGCTTACTTTGGAAACTAAAAGGCAGTTTTCATATCAAGTCCTGCCGCCTCTTAAGGGTAGGCTCTATCTGTCGGCCATGTTGGCTGACACTCCATAAGACCAATGTTAAATTAAAATCCAAATTTTTCCTTTATTTTTGATCGGATAATTATGAACGATATTTCATTTTAAAGCTATGGCCAATATGCATGCAAATGGCTTTTCCAAAACTAAGAAAAACATTTTGTTTAATATTTATTAACAATTTAAAACATTGATTTTTAGTATTTTTTTATGTTGTCACTGTCAATTATAACGAAAAACTACCAAGCCGTTCGCATGAGGAATTTTGTCCCCAAGAGTTTGGTATTTTTTTTAAAACGCTATTTGAACAATTGCGGGTTTTAAATGGATTTAGGCTGAGGAATGTCCGTGTAACCTACCGCCGCTATAGGGTGATTTTAAATATTTTTTACTTTGTAACTATCAATTATAGCGAAAAATTACCAAGCCATTCGGATGAAGAGTTTTGTCCCCAAGAGTTTGGAATTTAAAAAAAAACGCTATTTGAACAATTGTGGGTTTTAAATGGATTTAGGATGAGCAATGTCCTCGTAACCTACCGCCGCTACGCTGGAGTCGCAGTTTGCTTTCTGTTTTACTAGAGCCGACCCTTAAATTATAAAATAGACAACACAACAGGTGATCCGCAATAGGTTACAGCCTTATTCTCTTCTCTTGTGAGCTGTGAGCTTAATCTCATCTATCACATAAGAAAACTATCAAGGTTCAACAAAAATACTTTACTCTAGCAAAACAAAATAATTCATTATCCTTACATCCTATAATATTTTACATGGGTAACTGTATCAACATTTTTAAAATAGTCATGGAAATTGGTGTTTAACATGTTCACTGCTACGCAAATTTCTTATTTCTTATCCTAGGAGCTGACCTTCCGTTTTTATATGTATAACCTAAATGCGTAGAAATTACTTTATTTTTTATTTTTGAACCTTTCTACGTAATAATCACTAACATTTTAAAGCGAACGCACATGTGTGTATATAGCACATGGGCTTAAAATTGGCGAGCGAAGCACGCAATACACTGTGTATTCAAAATACCCCCAATACGGGGGTTGGCGTGCGAAGCATGCAATGCACTGTGTCTTGAAAATACTCAAAATACGGGGGTTGATGGGCGAAGCACACAATGCACTGTGCGTCGGCTGCTTGTCCTGACCTGAACCCCCCCCCCCCCCCCCCCGAAAAGTTTTTCACTAATTCTCCATCAATCACTTTTAACAGTTAGCGCAGTATTAGGTAAGCCACAATATTGTAGTAGTTTTGTCAATAAATGTGCTTAAAACAATTATATGTTTTTTTTGTTCATTCCTCTTGAGAAATAAACAACCTTAAGTAAAGCTCAAATCACCTTGTTGTATCTTGCTTGGACTTAGTACTGCCTACTGTTGGATTAGTAAAGGCTTCCACTGACGTAGGTAGTTGCTTCCATATGGCTAATGTTCCCCTGTCACAGTTAATGCTAATTCTGGAAAGTGAAATGGATTACCGCAATTCAGACTTAGGATTGGAATCCTACTGTTGTGGTAGCTTACTCCCAACCTAATACCAATGAATACAGAGAGAGAGTATTCTGTATTCATTGCTAATACACTTGATCTAGTTCATAGCCAGGTTAACAAATACGGAGTTATTAACACAGATAAGGCCAAATTGACGACCATAGAATAAAAACAGAACAGACGGCTTGGTTGGATGGCAACAGGAAAAACAATTACAACCCTTCACAACTATTACAATCAAATATACAATAATAGTTTTGAACCGAAAGCCAAGAAACATTCCAGTTTAAATTCCTAGGAATTGGAACACGAGGTACTACCAAGTGGTTGTGTTTCTGTTTATGTTATTCCGTATTAGGCTGTTGCATGTGTAAAACACAACTGTTTGAAATGAATTTAATTTATCTAAATGACAGGTACTTTATACAATATTTCAATAGTTAGCCTACTGTTTTAAGATCCAAGAGTAACTTCAAACAATTTTTGACAAAGAAAATCGTTTACCGATAATTCATTTTAGTTTAATCACAACCAATAAAAAAATATATAATGTGCGATTAATTAAGAATAATAAATACAAGATTTGCACTGCTAACTTTGATTTCTCATTGGGATTCTGCTATGGTTTATTTTGGCAATTTCTTTATTAATTTGAGCCTACGATATCTTAAATAAGACACAATGGCAAATATTTAAATTCTGAGGAAAATAAATAAATAATTACAATAAATAAAACCATTAACTTCATTTAATAGTCTTTCATATATCTCACAACGGTTTAAGCATAAATTCATTAAAAATGCTTAAATTCAAAGAAATTATAAAAAAGTTAGCTTAAAACTTTATTAGCGGATTTCCATAGGAAAAATGAACTATTGCAGTGGCTCTTATGGTAAGACTCAAGGTCGGGAGAAGCAAATGAGCACAGATCTTGGTCCCCAGAACACGTTTTGGGGTGTCATTAAAAAACATATATATATATATATATATATATATATATATATATATATATAGATATAAATATAAGGACAATACAGTACGATTTGCTCTGATAGAAGGACAAAACTCTACATTTGGCGTACTGTTTAGTGTGACCTGAAATGTCCTAAATTCATGCTAAGAATCAGGACATTTCAATACTTTACTCTGGTATAAGGACTTCTTCATACTTGTACAGTTTAGTGCTGAAGACGTTTGAATACGGCTGCTGGACTATTTAATACAGTATATAAAATCTATTGCCAACTGTTTCCCACAAGTTCATAAATAAAGGGAATTTCCACTGGGAATTAATAATGTTTCTCTACGTTGTAAATACATGTAAATGTGTTTTTTTCTTGAAGTGAAATTGCTGAAGTTAGTTTATTCTGCAAAATATATTTCAGGTAAGCTAATTATTAAACCAAATTTTAAATAAGTAATAGTATCTAGGAACTAGGCCTAGTAACTTAGTTTGTTTTGAAGGTTATGTCAGGAAACAACTTTATTAAACATTGCACAAATCATTATTTAAAAGAGGCTTAGTCTAGGCCTATTTGTAGAATACTTATTTTGCATTCCACTTTTTATAATGAAATATGTACAAACGTAAAAGAGACATAGTAATTAATACAAATTTAAGATGCCTAGGCCTAGGCTAAGTCACAAGAAGTTCTGCATTAAGTTGGTCTTTAAATGCCAGGTTAAAATAATGATGAAATTGAAAAATGTAGTTAGTTTTAATTTAACTAAATATTTAATTTAATACCCAGTAAGTAGGCCTAGGCCTATTAGGCTAGTTTTTAGAATAATATATTTCTAACCTCAGGCTATTATTTCTAACCTTGGTTATGTCATGTCCTTTTTTAACTCTAATTATTTAATCTTTTAGACTGGAAATACACAGCTTATTTGAATTGATTATAGACATTTATTTTCAGTTGATCATTGTTGACTTTTGAAGTGTGGTAACTTTGGTTAGGTTTGTTTGTTTTCAAATTTGAAATAACAATACTGTTATAATAATAATGTTTGTATAGAGGATCTAGGTTAGTTGTATGCCTTCAGAAGCTATTGTATAAAACATGCATAGAAACAAAATTCACCTCTAGGCTACAAATAAGTTGAGTGTAATGAGGCTGATAATTATTTGTAAGATATAGGCCTAGCCTACTTAGGCCTAGGCTCCAAGTTGATACAATAATAACTCTTTCAAGTTATTCTAATTTCATTAGGCTTAAGACGGCCTAGTACATTTGGCGAAATTACAGTATACGCCCTCTAACCTACAATGTCAACCAAAACATTTTTCTATGACTTTAGGAACGTTAATTAATCGTACGGCATAAGTTTACTATTCGACCATAGCCTATAATAGTTTTGCAGATAACGACGTTGTTTTACATGTAAATGTTGAATACAGTTAAACATACTGTAACTAAATACTATAGGTTAGAACCTTTTAAGTTTTTTTTACTATTATTCTTGCATTTCTGTTGCCATAGGTTAGCCTACGGTCGAATAGTAAACTTGCACCAATCGTACCAACCTATATATGTTTATGAACTGCAAACATAGAGGCGTAAGTTTACTATTCGACCCTAGCTTAATATTTTTGCAGACAATGACATTGTTTACATTCTACTGTTAAATGTTGAATACAGATAAACATACTGTGACTAAATACTATAGGTTAGAACCTTTTAGGTTTTTTTTTATTATTATTATTGCAATTCTGTTGTCATAGGTTAGCCTAGGGTCGAATAGTAAACTTGCGCCAACATAGGTACCGGTACTGTGACAGGTAACTGTAGGTCTAAGTTAGTTTTGATTAATGTTTAGGACGCCCTTGTAGGTTAGAGGGTAATATAGGTGTACGACAACTGTAACAAAGCCAACTGATGATCTTTGACAATGTAATTTTTAACATATTCTGAAATTACGCACTTTAGACATACTGACTCTAAAAACACAAACCAGAACTGTCGCTGCCAAATGTAGGAAGTTGTAGTGAACGAAAACAGCAAAATTAAAGTATACGTCCTCTAACTTACAATACCGTACCAGACCTTATTTTACGTATATAAACAGTATGAATACAGTATTGTGAAACAGTATGCCAGTATATAGGCCTAATTATGAAATAATTTAAATTCAGTATAAAGGCAAATTCAGTAATTTGTGAAAAAGGGAATATACGGGTATTCCTTTTTTTCATAATAAGTTATGTTTGTTTCATGTTGTTTGTTTTTAATGATTCAATCACTCTTTTTATTTGAGTTTACTAAGGTTTGGAATTTGGGTCCTTTAACGAATAACTAATAGGTCTACATTTTCCAGAAGTCGCATCATGGAAATGAGTATAATAGATAGTTTTCTTTTGAAATATACCTATGATCAGGTTAGAATGTTCAAAATAAAACCTTGGTTTATAGTAGGGTATATAAACCCTTCTTTCAAAATCAGTAGCCTACCTACCTAAATTATGATCTTTTTAAATGAAATCAAGATTTATGTAAAATAATGTTTGTCTTTATCTTTTCCGATGTAACTCTTAATTATTCGCCTGTTATATAAAATTCTTCTTTTATTTTCTAGAAAAACAATCAGGAAAATGTGTCCAGCATACAAAAAAATATAATGGATCAATTACCGGTACTGTAGAAAATGCATTTCAAATTTTAAAGATTGTGAAAGACTAGTAGAAGAAAACATGTTTGAGCATTACTACAACATTATCACATCATATCTGGAATGTATTATTGTAATGGTCCCATCAAATTTCATTTTCATATATTAACAAACCAAGAAAGGTAAGTTAACAAAATTACTTTTTTCATAAAACCTAATTATTTTATACAAATTTCCTGATTAATATCTCTAGCTAAAGTGTGAGTGGCAATACTCTTAGAGTTACTAAACACCTATACTCCTTTGTTTGTTAAAATGAGCTGCAAATGATAAAACATTTCAATAGTACACTTAGGCCTAAACTTTAACAGTAAAATGTTTATCAAGAGGTGCTGAACAGTTTTCAATACCTTAGACTCACAATTATTATACATGGGAGGTATAATGTTATCACACACTGAATAAGTTAACAATTAATTTGAATAAGTTAATTAATTTTTGAATAAAGTTTTTTTAGCAAGGGAAGAATTTATCAACACATTTTTCAAAGGGTATCCAAAAGATAGAAAGTTGCATTTCAAAAGTTATATATTTTATTTGAAACATGTTTTGGATTATTAGAAAGAACTAGCAAAGAGGTTTTGTTAAGGTGAATAGTTTATTTTAAATAGCTAATTAAGATAATGATTTAATAGTAAACAATTTATATTAAAACTTTCGCCAAACATGTAGTAGACTTTCTGATGTCCACTGCTTGTTAAAATGTCATCATTTGTAAATTTTTTGGAGAAAGTAATAAAAAGTAAGAAGCCTAGTGTTCTATTTTATTACAGTGTGATCAATTTAAGTATATGCTGCATTTTTTATCCTTCTTAACTAATATTGGTTGCAGGAGTTAACGCAATGTTCAAAACGGAAAGTATGTCTAACAATGTTGAAGCAACTTAACACGAAAAGGAGAGTTAAAGTTAATTTTGAAGGGTTATGTTTACAGTAGTACAAATAATAGCCTATATTTTTGTACGAAGTAACACCCATAGGGGTAGGTAAGTTTTTGTTTAGGTTTACGATACATGTCTATACTTAAAATAGTGTTACGAAGTATCGCCAGTAAAGGTGGATAACTTAACTCTGTGTTAGAGTTTTGCTTTATTATAATTTTTGTACAATGTTATTTTATTCATATAAACATTAAATACCAAATATATTGTTTCTTTTAGTTTGTGTAGTGCAATAACTAAAACATTGACAGGTTTTGTGATACAAATATAGTAGAGAGTAGGTTAGCAAACACAGCAGTGTCAAAACGAGTAGTGATATGCTAAAAATGCACTCTGTAAGTCAGTTCAGCTTTTGTTATTTTTGTTTCTCATTGTAGGTTAGAGGGTATAGGCCTATACTGTAAATTAGCGAAGAAATCACAAGAATGAGGTTAATTCATTGTGGGATGCAAGTTAATTCAGCCACTATTCAATAACACTAATAAGAACTGTTGTTGACAAAATATAAATGAAATTAAGAGAAAGTAAACTTGCAAAATGTAGATTCTTTGTAACTAACTATAGATTTACTAACAATTAGTAGAACGAGATCTAACTATAATGAATGATGCATCAGATGCAGCTATATAAATGATTCTTCCAACATTACTAAATTTAATTTTAAGAACACTGTAGCAAGCTAGTAATGCTAAAAATTTAATTTTTAGTAATACAAATTTAAATTGAACAGTATATTATTACGTGGGTTCACTTAATAAACATGAATTTTATAGACCATTTGAATATATTTACTTATGTAAGACTATAACACGCTTGAACAAAGAGTTACCTCCTGAATTGAACATAAAGTTAACTCCACTTACCTGTATTAATTAGTTTGTAAGTATAAATAATATAGGCCTATTATACCAGTTGATCAAACTGTAACAAAATGCTTAAAAATAATAATAAAGTGCATAAGTTGGTAGCCCTTCTTTCTTTCCTAGAAAAATATTGTCAGCTGATTTCATTTTAATCAGCCCACCGGTACTAAAAGTTTACCATAATTACTTTAGTTAATAAAAAGATTGTAGATACACTAGCCTAATAATATTGTTAATTGTAAAACATCGAGTAAAATATATAAAATTGAGAACACAGAAAATAATACCGGTAATCTTTCAAAAGAATGTTTCAATTTCACTTATAAGGTACTAAAACTTGGCATTATTTAGAGGCATTAACTGTAGTTTGATCAAATTTCATTTAAAATCAGTAAAGCACAATTTAGATGACAAACTGCTAATTTGTAAATTTTGGAAAACTTTGCCTTACAAAATTTGTGTTTGTATTGAGAGACTAGATGATTCTACACATTGTGTCATGTTTTATTTATTAAAGCATTAAAAATGAAACTAACCGATTTGTTGAAACTTATATTCAAGAAGGCCAATTTATATTATGAGTCTTAAAGTTGCTAAGATATGATATTGAAGGAGAATGTGTAAGTAATAAATTTAAAATATCACTTTGTAACCACCCTAACTTGACACCTGTCATTTCAAAATAAACCAATATTAGTTTAATAAAAAAATTAACAGTTGTGTCTAATTAACTTTTAAGGTGTAGACATCTACGAAAAAGTTAGCTGCTATGCAACCTCAATATAATATACAGCATGTAACAGACCTCCTGTCTCCTGTTGTAATATTGACAAATAACTTGACTAGAAGTACAAAATAAATTGCAACCCCATTTTTGGCACACCAACAATCCTTAGAAAATATTTTTGTTAAAATTTGTTGCCACAGAAAAGGGTAGGCTATATTTTGAGGATAGGGGTCTATTTCTCAAAATTGTTAGACGTAAGCTAGGATCAACCAATGCCTTGTTTTAAAAATCTTACAACCAAAAACATATTATAGGTATGTCATAAAGATTTTTCATCCCTATAACTATTTCAAAATGTCTGGAAATTCAAGGTTTTCGGAATTTTAAATTCTCTAACAAGTTAATTAAAGAAAATCAGATTATCACTGATAATTTTAAGAATTTAAATAAGATATGTTAACATTTTTGGGATTTTTTTGTGGCACTTATCACATAATATACATAAACTGTAAATTTATAAAACTTAGCCTAAACCCTCCCCAGATATTGTACTAACATGTCGGAAAACTGAATGAAAATCTGTTTCTAGTTTAGTAGTTGTTAACTAAAAGACAGTTGTGTTTTATATTAAAGTACCGGTACACCAATCCCAGTTTACTACTTTCAATACTTGTAGGATAAAAGATGTTCCACACAGATGTTTAACTGGAATAAGAAAAGTGACTGTAAATTTTGTAGCGAAGTGGCAAAAAGACCCCTACTGATTTCACAGTAAAATTTTAATTAAATTTAAAATTTCACTAATCTTAGTTAAATGTGTATTTTACAATTTAATTCCTTGTTTTTTACAGTTTGCTTGCCATAAATAAAATTATGTACAAAACATTTAATAGTGATGAAATATGATAATTTGATTCCATTTTTAAATTCATGAAATGTTCTATGTTGTTTCAGGGAAGACCACACATAAATAATAACTTACGTAGCCTACATACTGCAGAAGTACCTCTTCTAATTCTTCGGCCATGCATACATTTAAATGCATGTGCAGTAGTTTGTATTTTTTAAATAAACTATATATACATTTATTACTGTATCATATTATTTTCCTATTACATAATTGGATGTGTAACATTCAAACTTTAAAACCTGGTGGAAGCTCTTCTTCCAGGTAGCCTTCCGAACGACATACGACATGGACAGAGACATCGTCATAGCAAGAAGCATTATCTTATCTATTTAGGAAGAAAAATGTTTCAGATTGTAAAAATTCTGGAAACATTTGTTGGCCAGACAATAAAATATATTTTTGGCAAACTAACGTAACAAATTTATAAAATTTGTAGGAAAAAATATTTATAATATAAACAAAATAATAATAAAAAATCTTTTTAGTAATAATTTAACTCGAAAACTATTTAAATGATTTTAATGATATATTTAAGGCCATGATTTATTTAATGTAATCGTACAAGTAAGTGCTATTGCATGAAAAACGAGGATTGTTGACTAGTATAAACTCACGATTTAATCACACAATGGTTGGAAAGTGTTCAGTTTCCAAAACTAGAAGGTATAGGTTTGTTTTGGCTTTTGATTTTTGAAACTTTTGAGTAGCCTAATCACAAATTTTGAAGAGGGATTTACTAATTATTTATTGGTTTATTGAAATGGTTTATATTTTCTTTTAACTAAAATACATTAGTCTTGCAAAAAGCAAACAAATTTTGTACTTAAAGAAATATTTTCTGCTATAAATTGATGTTTTAAATGTATAGAATTAAACATGGGTGCAAATTTATATTTAAAACATAAATGTACAATCCCACGCTATTAACCAGAGAAATATAAAGTTTTTTTAATGACGATAAAAATATGAATGTTTAAAAAGCTGGCGATCAGTGTAACAACCAAATTAATCATGTACAGCATCACTGTCACGGCACTCATTAAAAATCATTTAGTCAGGCGTTACTTGATGGTTACATGATTAACATGCGCTATGTTAATCAGTGGGTAGAATTGATGTTTTTTTACAAATGTTACAGCCCTTAGAGAGACTGTTACTTTTTCTCATGTTGTTTGATTGTAAAGGAGATGTGAATTCTGATTTTGACATGTTAACAGAAAAGTCTTCTGTTACTGACTTTTCAAATATTTTGAGTCAATTTCGATATATTTGTGAATAGAGCACCTACTCGTGGTAAAGCAT
>JAGFPH010000240.1:783310-798036 GCA_018207615.1 Philaenus spumarius | reverse complement strand
TTAAAGACGTCATATCTCTCATTAACCGACGGATTAAAGAAATATTTTATATAGAAGAAGATTTACGCAGTTACATTAGTGAGTGTTTAGCCACTGACGAACTCGTTTCTAGCACTCTCCCTGAAGCAGATAAATTGTTTGACGAGATAGTGTTATTTAAAAAATATGCAAGCCGTAGTTGAATTTCACGGATTCCTAGATAACAAAAAGAATTATGTAGTCAAAGAGCTGGCTATAGTCGGTACTGATTTCGAAAGCGTCACTGTTTTCAAACCACCCTATACATTTAACTTACTGAATGCTAAAGCTCAGAGTTCGGTCCGCTATTTGCAAACGCACTATCATCTTCTCGGATGGGATGATGGTGATGTTCCCTATGACGTGGAAACTATACGAACATTGTGCGAACCATTCTCTACAATTTTTACTAAAGGTTTTGACAAAGCTCAGTTTTTAAGACAATTTCACCCTTGTGTAAAAGAATTGCCAGAGGAAGAAAAATACTCCTACTGTACAGAAATTAAATGTATATTACCTCAACACTTTCAACACGATAGTAAATGCGCATTAAAAAGTGCTAAATATTTTTACAATTTATTCCTTACTTAGTGTGTTTTTACAATTGTCACTGGCGAGAAGTTAAGTCTTCCGTAAACCTAAGTGTGTATGATATGGTGCGGAAAATCCGTAAACCTATAAGGTCACTGGCGAGAAGTTAAGTCTTCCGTAAACCAAAGTGAGTAAGGAACAAATTGTAGAGAAACAAAAAAATAAAAAAAAATAATAATAAAAAAAAGAAAAGAAAAATAACAAAAAAAATAAAAAAAAATTATTACAAAAATAAAAAAAATAAAAATATATATTGGGAGGCTACATTTTGTAATGGAGTGGTAGTCACCGGGAGTAGCGATGGTTTGGGGCTACTTCCTTAAGGGTGGACCTTCCGTTCACCCTGGTTGTGGGATGCTACTTTAAAAGGTGTGTGTGTGTGTATGTGTGTGGAAATTTGCAATAAAAGTAATAAAAAAATTTGATTGTTCCAGATAATGGATATTATTGAATTATTTGTCGGGGAGGAGCTCCCAAACCTATTTTTTGTAAGTAGAAATAAAAGATAACTTTCTTAACAGTATAAAATTGAAATGTAGCTATATCTGTTTGTTTTGTTTTATAGGAACAACCAAGACGTATGGTTCATTTTAGAGATGGAATGAACATTATATTCTATATAGTAAACGATTTCGAACAGAGAGAAGCGAGAAATGGTTTCTGTTGGATAAGGGAAGCCGTAGAGAGAAGAAGACGAAAGAAAATGTGCACACAATAATGATAAGTTCACATTAGACGTGATATTATCTGTTTTTTTGTTGTTTTTATAGGAAAGGGAATATATAATAGGGGAAGATGGCGGAGAGATTGACTGGGAGGAATACTTCTTCCAGTACCCTGAAGAGATGTCCTCGGACGAGGAAGAACCTCTCCAGTGGGAGCTGGAGAGGATACTGGGGAGGGATATTTAAAAATAAATAAAAAATAAAAAAAAATATTACGATTGTTTTGTGTATTTTTATTTCTGTGTTGTTATTATTTGTGTAAAAATGATCTTCCTAACTGTAAAACAGTTTTAATTTTGTTTTACCTCCTTTCAGACCTGATTTTTTTTTTTCGAGGATGATATTTTCCTGCTTAATTATGACTAAATATAATTTTAATAGTTTTTGAGAAATATTTATGTGTACAATAGTACACAGTAGGTTTCGAACTGTTTGATATTTAAGACCTGCCTAAATACAAATTAATGTTTTTCATACCAGTTTTCTATAATTTTATTCTTAAAAATGCAATATAAAATAAGAACTATAGTAATTTGTCCAAGCAAATCACATTGTGCGATTTGTGATTAACCTTTTGCACTCTATTTATTTGGCACTTGGCTGCTTCACCAGCTCCAATTAAAATATTACTGTTTGCAGAATTATAATAATAGAGTTTAGAGCCTAATAAAAAAATATGTTTTTTTATGAATTTAAAAGTAGTGATTTATATATGATTAGAGCTTTAAAAATAGTTTTTACAGTGAATATGTCTGTTTAAGTATGTCAATTGTATTTATATTTATTCAAAAATTTATTTTAACAATAACATTTTTGCGAAATAATGGTACATAACCACGTTAACGTATAGTTTAAACAGTTGCCATTTCTCAACACAAAATAAAACAAAAACGGGGTCTTTACGTTATTTACATTAAAAAAATTTACACAAAACTGCAAAATAATAACGTACAGTAAAAATAAATTCTACTTGAAAAAGCGTAAACAAAGGTTACAAGGCGCAGGATAAAAGACGATGCTATTTGTATTTCTTGATCATGACTGGCTGCTCAACTTCATAAAATATATTCCACAGCCAATATAATCTGTCACTGGTTTCTAAACTGTTTTAACAACATTGAAGTCTCATTAGACCGAAAACCACAGATTCTACACTTGTTTAGAACATAGAAATCATATTAAAACGTGTGTCGGAATGAGTCAGACAGTGGAGCGAAACGGCAAATTAGCGATGTCGGAATAAGTTCGCTTATGAAGCGCAAAAGGTTAAAACTAAACTTACAAAAATATCAGTTTTGTAGTCACAAAATAGGCTATTTACAAAAGTAAATAAACAGCTGTTCAATAATGTTTAATTCTAAAAGTCATATATACTGTACACAATTAGTGTACGTCAACATTAGCAAAATAATACAGGCAGTCGTGGACTGTCGTCAGAAGTGAAAACATTTTAGCTTCATATAGTTAACTTTATTTTTGAGTTATTAAGAAGTATTTTTAATCAATGTTGTAATGGTATCTTAAATAATTGCAAAGATGCGACAGAGCCTTAAATAATTGTGGAGATAAGATAAAAAATTGGTATGTCAAATATAACCATCTGTTTCTTTTTACATGACCGAAGCCAGGTACGACAGCTCTAAAAAGTTTTCCTTATTTACCTGACCTAAGCCTAGTACAGTGGTTATAAAAAATAACTTATTTACTTGAACTAATATGTTTTGGGGCACCAGCAATTTGGGAAATAATCTACTCACGAAGGCGCTAAACAGCTGCCTGTGTGTACACAATATGATAGTAGAATTTGTTTGCGCCTAGTAGTTTCGCAAGTTGCACCACTTGGCTTCGAACCGTGTACTTGTATGATATTTTAAGTTTTGGTCGTTTTGGGGAACCAAGCGAACTATAAGGTCGCGTAAAAAAACAAAATGTGCAAAAAATATCCTACATTTATATTTTTAGGAAAAACTTTCATTTTCGTAGTAAGAAACTCAGAATAGTTACTTCCGGTCAAAAACGTACTTGCGTTTGTTGGAAAAACGAACTCGTTCAAGTGACTTAGACAACCAACGTGTGTACCAAATTTCATGAAAATCGGACTTAAAATGAGGCCACTAGAGTGCGAACACATATATGTAACATTTTAATGATACCCAAAACGTGTTCTGGGGACCGTGATCAGTGCTCATTTACTACTCTCAACCTCAGGTCTCACCATAATAGTCACTGCAATAGCTCATTTTTCCTATGGAAATTCGCTAATAAACCTAGTCTATACCGTAAGCCTAAAACGATAAATAATTTCCGTACGTAACAAATTAAATCCAAGACGTAGTTTTAAAATGGAAAGTGTTATTCAATTAAGAAATCATACATAGAGCTGTAAACTACATTCCAAGGCTTAGCGCATTGGCGTCGACGCTGTCGGGGTCAAACCAGTTTTGACCGTCCAGACTTGCTGACATTTCGAAAACCTAATTAGTGTACTGCGCAGTTAGGAACCAGTTTTTGGTGACCCAGCGCAAGCTTGGTGTTTAAAAACATTCAGTTTTAAATATGAAAGTTGTTCGTTAAAGTGTGTCTATTTCGTGTGTGCTTGAAATCGTGTAAGTCAAATTTTAAATATTATTTATACATTTTAACACTTTAACCGATAAATTAGTTATTGAAATAAGACTACTTAATTAAATTACAATGTGTTTAAAAATTTTACTTGTTTAAACTTTTAAAATGTTCGCAAAGATTTTGCAATATTTAATAGTCACACTTTTAAAATGAATCTAAATTAACGTTACATAATTTTAAAACAAAATACTTATTATTTGCTCAAATGTATCTGTTATTTGTATAAACAATAATCATCTGTTTTCTTTTAACCTGTATTTTATTAGAGGTAGGCCTAATGTATCTATTTATAGCTACCATGGCAACGAATACATAATAAACATACCCTTTATTTAGTTGTTTAGTGTTATAGGCCTAACCTAAACGATGTTCACGGAAATTTGCAATAATAGTTATTGACGTAAGCGGACTAGACCCCAGGGCTTAAATCGATATTGAAATATTAAACTTTAATTTAGGCCTGACTTATTTCTGAGGCATAGCGTTGAGAGGTTAATCCTTTAAAGTGTATTTTTATTACAGGTAGACTTAATGTTGTATATACCCTTGATTTAGTTGTTTAATGTTATAGGCCTAACCTCAAAACTCAATAATCCAATATTTATTATTGAACTCTTAGCCCTGCTTATAATCAAGCTTTAGTTCGGTCTCCTGGTACTTGTAAGATAAAGCTTAAAATGAGTACATTATTGTTGTTTATAAAATATTAAAACTGGCTTATGCTTTAACATTTTTTCATAATGATTTGATACTGTCATTCAACTATGGCCTGCATATTTTTAACTTCCCGCTACCAATAAAGGGAAGTTATTTAATTAACAAATATTCTATTAAAATAGCAACGTCGTTTAACAATGAATCAAAACAGTATTTTTCTTTGGAAAGTGGGGGGTTTTATTATACAAAACTAACGGTATAAATAAATTTGATCAAATCGTGTAAATTTTTACAAACAATATTTTAATGCAATTTTTATTAACTAGCTGACCCGTGCGAATATTTCGCGAGTTATGAATAGGCCTACATTTACCTGATTAATTTACGTTGATTTAATCCTGTTAATTAAGTTTATTTATTTACATTTGTTTATAAATAACAGTTTCCCTATATAATCTTACAGTGTAAACAGTCTAACTAACAGCTGCCATACTAGTTAAACAGATGGTTAATAGATGGCAATTTTCATTAGGAACATACAAGTTTTATAATCAATTTTTGTTATTAAAACATGAATTTTGAGCTGCTTGTCTATTTTTCTGGTGTAACGGTTAAAGAAAGCTTTAAAATGATGCCTTATTCATGTAATTTGATGATGTATTAAGGAAGTTTTTAGTTATCGATGTTAAAAAATAGCATTGAGAAATAATATATGCGATTTATATTTTTAACAACGCCCAGAAAATATTAAATTATTCCAGTACAGAGTTGATGTTATATTGTAATATTTTCAAAGCTGTAGTAGGTTTGAATTAGTATACATTTTTTACAGAATCAGTAACAATTACGTTAAGTGTTTAAAAACAAAATCATCACATAAACAAAAGTTACACAAACCTGCAAAATAATAACGTACAAAAATAATAAATACTACTTTAACAAAAGTAAACAGCAGTTAATAAATAGTCGTTTCTTTGTGGTAATTCACTCATAAAGTTGAAGTCTGTAATTTAAATTAATCTCTGGAAACTACTGAACCGATTGAAAACAGTTTTACTAATAAAAAGTTACACTATCCCTGAGTAACATAGACTATAATTCATTTTGGTAAAAACATTTTTTATTTAAAAAATTTAATCGAAAAAAATCTTAGGTTGGGCCTAGACTGATGAACTAACACATGCATATACATTTATTACCGCAGCAACCAAATGAATAAAATAACAGATAAAACAACTATTAATTTTCTAATTAAAAGTTGATTTCAAACTTTGAAGCAATTATTTGTATTTCTAACTTTTAGGTTAGGGTTTTAAAGTGTAGACCTGAGTTTTGCTGTTTGTTAACTGTTGATATAGAATATAAGAGATAATTTGATTTGAACGTTTAACATTTTTACCATCTTAGCTTTTGGGGGTAATAACAGATTATTCTGATACAATATCAATTTTTACCATTGAATAGAGCTTTAATCTATGGAATTGACTACATTTCAACTCTATAATTGGGACTATTCAATCAACACATAGTTTGGAATACGACATCGGACTCAACTAATAACGTAGTTTGGACAATACAACACTAACAACAAAATGGACAATTCCTAACGCAAAAAAACTAGAAAATTAATTTGAAATACAGTATACAGCACTAACCTATGAAAAAATCCTAACACGAAATGTAATTAAAAGACTGTGCAATAATTGAACCTCTAAGAATAAAATTACAAAAGAGCCTAACACCAAGTTTTATAGAGTTGTTTCAGAAATGTTGCAAAATAATAATAATTTAGAAATGTAAAACATTTTTGGAAAATAAAACTTCCTATTCAAAGGGTAGAAGTTGATATTGTATCAGAATATATTTTGAAAATGATAAAATATTTTAACTTACCAGCAGCGGTTGTGTTTCACTTCGCACTGTTTAAACGCGAAACTGAAGTTCAATTTGTTTAGAGGGTCTTATATACGTAATTTTAAAAAGCTAATTTTGTAGGTCAGCTTTCACATTGCTGCACTTTCCCCAAAATTACAACGTACTTGTTTTGGAAGTGCATGGCTTCATTTCAACAACGTGGAAAGACACTTTCTAAAAGTAATACAGGGTGTTCCAATATACTCCATAGAAAAAGTTTCCATCGATCAGCGTTCTTAGACCATGGTTTTAAGGTATCATTAAAACTGTAGATACAGGGTGGTTCAGGACTTTGGGGTTTCATTGGTCCTGGTTCTTGGACCATGTTTTAAGGTGATGTTGAAATTATGGATATATTTTTAGGGTTAGGTGATTTCAAAATAACAAGTACAATATATAGATTAAATTTCATTTATTTGTACATATTGATACATTTATTTATTCCCACCAGTAATTCCTGAATTTACAATTAATCAAAACACAAGTACATAATTTTGCTATAAATCCTGTTCGTAAACAGTTATGGCAGTTGAACAGCTGGGCTTCGGTGAACCGCGTACATATCTTGTCACAGCAGGTAAATCCCTCAAAGTTCGTTTTGTATAGGACCAGTTTCATTGATTTCTTCTGTTCCGTTACACATTTACAGTGACAAAAACCATAAGATTTGCAGATGTTACATGCCTTCCCATCAACTTGACATTTAGGTTGCTCAAAACATTGCAACTTACAACAATACAGTGTATGCTTCTCCATCTCTCAGAATAGAATGAGGGATGGCCGCTTTGTGCGTGGTGATAATATCCAGCGAGGGGCTTGGTTAACATATTGGGGGCTTGGTTAAGTTAGGGAGAGGGGGGCTTCGTGGGGTTTGGTTAAGCTATTTAATTGAACTAGGGAGAGGGGGGCTTGTGGGGTTTGGTTAAGCTATTTAATTGAACTAGGGAGAGGGGGGCTTAGTGGAGATTAGGTGAGTGGGGGCAAGTGGGGATTAGGTGGGAGAGGGGGATTTGTTGGAGTGAGCTAAGGTGGGAGAAGGGGCAAGTGGGGATAGGTGGAGTGAGCTTGGGTGGGGCAAAGTAAGTGGGGCTTAAGTGGGAGAAGGGGATTAGGTGGAGTGAGCTTGGGTGGGGCAAAGTAAGTGGGGCTTAAGTGGGAGATGGGGCAAGTGGGGCAATCTTCTCAACTAATCAGGGGCTTGGCTCCACATACTTTTACCCCCTCTACTTTGTTTTGGACCAATCAGAGGCTGTGCCCAGGTGACATAGTATACTACTGTTTTGACTTGATTTGATTGTAATTATATATGCAGTGGCGCACCGACGGGGGTGGACGAACGGGACCTGCCCCCCCCTTAGAAGGTCCTTTTAGTAATGTTGATTGTATTTTAAAGTAATCGATCGTTGAATAGTCGATATTCAATTAAAAATTACATTATTTATGATTAATTTCGTGATATGATGACGAAAAAATCATCGTTTTTTAAAAAATAAATATGATTCTTACATTACGCAATCATGATTTTCTAACAGTGATGTTTGAGTCTCCGCGGTCTGGTTCATGAGTTGACCGTATGCGAGTGCTGATTAGCGCCGCGTTGATAATACTGAAAACCGGGCGTTAAATTCCCAAGTTATACGGGATGTTGAAAGCGCGACGTTGGTAACGCGGGTCCCGTGTTTACACAGCGTTTCTGAAGCTTTGTCAATGTTGCGTCCTTCACTTCCAAAATGGAAACCATTCAGTCATTCTGTCTAGGTGTTTTACAAATAATAGAAACATATGAGGAATTGTGTATCAGGAGAGCTAGACGGTGGGGTACCCAGTGCTTTCAAATCGTTTATCAAGCTTCAGCTATACTTACACGAGCTGAGCTTAGTCGAACCGACCCGGCCCATCACGGAAATCCGTAGCACTAACAGACCCGCACCATTCCGACGTGTGTCGGAAGGATGCGCGCGCATTCCACCTCACCACAACTACTGTCACAACTACCATGAATTGCAAAGTTATCATGGACGAACAGTGGCAGAGATCGAACGTTCTTTCTGGTTTTCACCGGTGGCTATATCTATACCTAACCCGCGTGGAGCAGAGCCGAATCGACCCGATTCGGTACGCTGTCAGAGCGTAGAAAAAATCGACTCCGTCCGTGTACATTTCGAAGTACACAATAATCAGTTTGAAATAAAAAATAACTACCTTCTAGTAGATATTCTACTGTGGCCTCTCTGGTAGCTGCGCTCCATATAACTTTGTTCGGCGTTGATAGCGCCCGCGTCAATCCGCGTTGGCAACGCTTAACGCCCGGTTAACTTAAATTCGCTAGCGTTGATAGCGTTCGTATAACATGGCCCACAGTAGTTCCATTTACCCAAGTAACTCACGTTAACACGACGTTGAAAACGCGGCGCTATCAGCGCTCATATAACGTGGTCCTTAAAGGCAGCGCTCTGGGGTGCTGGCTAGACCGTCACTCAAGGTCAGTGCGGGGTGATCTTGCGGAAAGAATGTTTATATTGCACTATTAATTGTCTGACTCAATCCCATCACCATTCACTTTAAAAAAATATATAATGTTTCAGACTTTGTGATAGGTTAAAGAACTTTCATCCGTTTAGGATTTGTTGAATATAGATATATATATATATATTCTGACCTGAGGTTAGTCCCCCCCCCCAAAGCCAAATCCTCGGTGCGCCACTGTATATATGGTATATTTGGATAATAATACATATAAACTAGATATATGAGAACATTACGTTAATAAAAACTACAACTTTTTAAAAACTGGAAATTTCGACTTTTTAGAAACTCGAAATCGACTTTTAAAAATATTTTTTTGTATGTCCCTTCTGGGCTTCCGTACGTTTTGGTCATGTCATCATAAATAAAAATTTGCACATGCACATGTTAAATGTGTTTTTACTCCTCAGTGCCTGCAGTGCACTATGGGACAAGTAGAAACACTAGATCATTTAATTTTAAAGTGCCCTTCAAACGAGCATATTTTAAGAATATATTATTATATCTGTATAACACTTTAACAGCAGAAAATTATAAACCTCCCTCTGATGACATTAATCTAGCGGAATTCATAAAATTAAACAATAATATCCTACATAAAATAAACATGTTTCTTGCAGAAATTAGAAGAACGAAATAAACATTTATGCACTCAACAACGCTTATACGTGCACACATATTAGTGCCATCCTTTTTTGGGTTTCTTCATCCAAGACTCAAATCTTTTCGGGGTATGTATTAGCTTGGTGGGTTCAGGCAAGAAGTTATGTTCCCTTACCTCCCATCCTTAAATCCTTTGAAACCCCAAATATTAAAAAAAAAATTTGTAATCTTCTTTTAGAACTCTCCCTCTTTTTGTAACTAACTTAAACTTTAGACAACATCACATGCACCTACCTCACTTTCACATTTGTTCATAGTACATACATTCACGGTGTATAGAATATTAATTTTAATTTATGTCATGTGATTAATAAATTATATTTTAACAATTTACATTACTACCGTAATAAAAAAAAAGAAAAAAACACAGTCACTTGCAAAAAGAAAGAAAAAGAGAATTTAAAAAAAAACAATTACAGCTAGGGGCCAGGGGGACGAATGCCGAATGATATAAATCAGTGCCCAGCCATTGTTTGGCAAAAAGAAAAAAAATACCAAGAGGTTATTAGTGTTATCATTATTTGTTGAACTGTCAGAAGCTTAATAACTAATAAGTAAAGGCAGTAAACAAGTAGTGTTTTTGTTTTGCAAGTGGTTTCTTTTGACATGGCTTTGGCAGATGCACTAAAGCCTAAAGGCTCAAAACATTTATCTGTTATAATAAATGCTGAAGGAAAGGCAGTTCAAGTAAGTAGTTCTAATGTGACTAGCAAAATCTTTAATATTTATAGGTTAGAACAATGACGAAGTAAACAATTTGCATAACAATACGCGGTGTAGGCTTATGATTCCTCTAAAAAGATTAATTTATGATGTGCCTAGTAAGCATAAGTTTACAAAATATGCCTCCCCGCTGATGTCTTTTCATTGACAACTTTTTTTTAGGAAAGAGAGTAGTAAAATTGTAACTCATTCAATGTTAAATTACGATTTTAAACTGGGAATGTCTAGGCTTTGATGTTTTAGTCGTTTTACTAGACCTGTAAATATACAAATATCGTTATACCGGTAGTTAAGTTGTTAATACCGGTATTTGTATTTATTCGCAATTTGTTTATAATATATTTTATATATTTATTAAATACGTGATATGTGTGTGGCATTGGTAACTAATAGCGGTGACATAGCCTATCTGATGTCATGCACAGTAATAGCCTATAATTGCATTATTTGCAATTTGCATCAGATTGTTGTGCATTATGTCGCTTAGTGAGTTTAAGCGAGGCAAGTTGCTAATTATGCGCAGATAGGACTATCGGGTGTAACCAGACCTTTTTCATTGTTTTGAATTATCCAGGAGAGTGGAACCAAGAGAAGAGTAAGGTCAAAAACTGTTACAGTTAGGTGTGTTACGGTACAGTCTTGCTTTTAAAACCCAAGGAGTTAAACGGCAAAATGACCTGCCATAACTGTTGTTTCTGGAACATGGATAGCCTAACCCTTATTGGATGCTCAAAACGGGTAGGCTGCAGAAAATTCAGAAAAAGTTAACGAATGGTTGGGTAGACCTATTATCAGATGATAAGTGATAGGCCTACTTCTTATTTTTATCGGCAGTAATTAGAACTCAGAGACTTAAAAGCTGTGCTACGAAATCAGATTTTCCCAGAGATAAATTTCCTGTTCAAACTTCTTGAACATTTGATTTCAAGAAGATAGATTGGGTCTTCTTCACTATGGTCTTGGAGTTTGACAGAATTTGGACAAAGTTTTCTCGCAAAAGTGAATCGTCAGAAAGGGTGCCTTAGAATGGCCAGCATGGTCACCTTATTTGTTCCTATTTTACTACTTTTTCAGGGCCCTCTAAAAGCTAATATTTACAAAATAAAGGCTCAAAAGCTGGCAGATTTACGGCATACGATTTGCAGTTTATTCCATAAGACGCTTTGACAAACACGGGTTTCACCCTTGGTTACTGCCAAACTGTAGAGTCAACATTTTGAAGGTATGTGTAAATACATTCTTAATTTTTACATTGGTAGAAATTAAAACTTTAAAAATGTTAAACGACCACCATTCTTGGTAGGAAGATCTTCTTGAAGTTCGGATTGTCGCTTTATTTTCAGGGTAAGATTTATATACATATTTAAAATATGGTATCACTCACCATTGACTGTCATTTAAAATATTTGAGTTGTATAGAAATTGGGAACTAGCTATAATGCCATGATTCATAATACAATTGCATTATTTTTAAAAACATAATTTGGAATGTAAGTTATTGTGTCTTGAAATTATTCTAAACCTATTTATATTTCGTTTCTTTAGAGTCTTTATTGTTAGGTGAAAATTTGGTGTTTTGCTGATTTGTTTCATGAAGGCGTATCCTGATGTATGATAGTTGATTAAGTTTGTTATCGTGATTCAATTACAATAAAAGAGTCTAAATAGCGGTGTATGGCAATCAAGTTATTTTACCTTATTCTGTGAAAACTTTGTGAAATATTAATTCTGCATAAATTTAAGATGCCGAGAGGTAAGTTTATTTTTAAGTAGTTTTTTGTTTTTTACATTTTTTTAATTAATTTTTGTTGAATTATAGGCTATTTGCTGTTTATATGGATTTGAGATGTTTAATAATAAGAACATTATGATTATGTCCAAGAGCATTTTTTTCTTGCTCATAGTTTGTCATCTTTGCTGCAATATGTTGAGTTGGTGTATTGTAAATTCCATCTGCCAAGTAAACTTACCTATTCAAACATAACCTAACAATGTTTGATTATTGAAGAAATGATCACATTATTGTGTTCATAATGTGACATTATTACAATCTTAGTCATTTAGTATTTAGTCCCCATTGTTGTTAAATTTAATTGACAGCAAATTCTGTAAATCACTTACAACTTGTAATCTTTATGACTTTTCGGTCTGAATAGTTGCTTAATAGAGTGCACTCTGTTTAGTCTATTATATCCATAGATGCACAAGGGTTAAAAGGGCAATAGTTCAGGGCTGCGACTTAAGGAAGTTTCAAAAAAATAGCAAAAAACCAAAATCCTATACTATTCAATAAAGAGCTGAAAATACGCAGCCTTTGACATTGCTGGTTCCCGAGTAATCATGCTCCGAGTAAGTAAATTCTACCGAATAGACGAGTTGTAAATTATCAGTAACTTAACTCAAAACTAAACATAAACATCAGTATAGTTTGCTATTGACATATTTAGGGAGGAGGGATGGGAGGAAGGGTGGAAACTCTGGCATAGCCCATAGACGGCAAAAGTGTAAATCCGCCACTGGTAGTATAGCATTTAGATGTAATGAAGTATGGTAGGTAAAAGATGTTAAGAAATTACTTCATTTTGATCATCTGAAAACATTGCCTCAGGGAAAGTGTAGTGTATTTAAGCAACTAAACCATAAGCTCAAAGGAAGAAATTTGCACCTAATTTTAGAATTAAACTAAAATTTCTTAGTTTAGATTACAGTTTAGCATTATGAAATAATACCAGGCCTAATGAAAACATAATAAATTATATCTTATGAATTAAAATTATTTTTGTAAGAATAGATTTTTATAGTGTAGTCCATATGGCTAAAATATGTTTACATTTATTTTTTTTTTTAAATGGTTGTCTTTAAATATAATATCAAATGATGAACTAATGATGCTATATTATAATATGCTGGTTTCAGGTAGAAACTAGAGACGATGAAGAACAAAAGGTTAAACTCCAAGAGATCATTGATCTTCTTTTTGCAGCTGGCTATTTCCGTGCTCGAATCAAAGGATTATCTTCTTTTGATAAGGTATGTGTAGAAAACGTAATAATTACAGAGAAGTGTCAGATTAATAACATTAGGCTAACACCATACATAACTCCAGTTTTTGGATACAACTCTGATAGTCCATATTGGGTTTATAAAATTCATTTGTTGTTACAAAGTTCCCTTTTTTATCAATGATTAATCCTTTAAGGAATGTATAAAGTAATGAAAATTACACTAAAATAGTAATGATGATCTAGAATGTCAGGTACAAACTGTGCAAAAGGAGAGGTGATGTTCTGGAACGTCATTTGTAATGTTATGCTAGCCTCACAACTTTCATTAATTTTTAAGACACTTTACATGAAATAATTTTGATAAGAGGTCACTGGAATATATGAGCAGAATGGAGAAAGGGATCGTTGAGAGAAATTCAGAAGGGAGAGGGATTAGAGGGTGTGGTTTGCTGTTAAGGAACAAATGATTCAGTATCTACTGGTACAAAACTGTCTTTTAGCCAATCATTGGCTGACTATTTCCCTGGTAAAATTGTTAAAACTAATCATCTATTCAATATAAGAACGCCACAGATGTTTGGGCCCTAATTCACGGTAAAATATGTTGAGTTATATTTATGTTCAAACTCGGAGTGGCCGCCATTTATTTTTATTGCATATTTTATTAGTAAGTGTAAATCGTTTGTTTATGTCTATGTGTGTATTTGCCATATATTTTTTTGCGCTCCCAAATTATAAAAGTCTTCCCAAACCAAATATTTAAGATGCATAGCACTCAGGCAAGAAAAGGCTATTGTTTGTGCACCAAGCTGTGACACACATTCAAAGCGTCTGACGGAGCGCTACATTCCTTCTTAATTAAATTTGACATTTGAAGTTTTCAGTTTAACGATATTTGTCAAGGTTTCATTCATAAAACGACTATAGAGTTTTATTCAAACACATGTAAATCCATCTAGCCAGTAACAAGGTTCGAACCTACAAAATCTGTGTTGTAGGATCCAACTGTGGAAGACTGGACAACTCTCCCTGCTGCTCTGCTTCAATCTATAACTGTATATATTATGGACATAGAATTCATTATAGGCTATGTGTTTCATCATTTTTGCATACAAATCGGATCCACTATAATTTTCCTGAAAAGTAATACAATTTTACTTCTAAAACTATCTCACTGATTTAAATAAAACCCCGAACCACAAACCAGGAACAAAAACAATAACTAAACAACCAAATTGTAAGTTATGTTTAATACGTTACCCTTATGTACATTTCGATG
>JAGFPH010000240.1:770515-781880 GCA_018207615.1 Philaenus spumarius | reverse complement strand
AACCCCCCCCATTGAAAAATATTTCGGACTTTGTTTATATTAAAATACCTAACTTGTTTTCAACACCTATGCAAATGTTAAGCTACAATAAATTATCAATATATTGCTGACATTATCTTTGCTTGAATTGGACACTGACACTTTATTTTATATAGATGCAGTGTAGTGTATCAAAGTATAGCGTTCTAAAGGCACTACACGGCGTTTTCCGCCACAGATTATTTGCCGTCACCGTCATATCAACAGTGGCGCGAAGGAGAGAGCATACACATCCGTTGGAAAAATAAACGATCTGATTATTTGCCGCTGACGGTAGCTGTGCAGCCGCTCGTTGCCATTACAATCGATGGATTTTCCATCTCTCTGCCGAAGCAGTGGCGAATGTGACCAAATACACGCCAATTTTCCATATTTTAGTTTTTTTCGTAGAATACTGTCCTTCAGCCGCGTGTGCAGTTCGTCAAATGACGAAACCGACATTTTTAAATAATTGAAGAATGTTTCTTCTAGTTCCTCAAATCGGGAAACACAGTGTAGAATGCTCCAAAATCTTCTATTCTTTTATTTATTGATTGACGAACGAAAATAAGTATATTTTTTGCTTCCTTTTCAACCGGCAATGGAATAACAATAAAGCGAGAGTTGCTCTCTGTTTATATCAATAAAACATTAAAAGAAATAATATATTACAGAACACACTTCGTGATTAATGAACTAGACACTTCAGTTTAATGAATCCCAATGAGGCTTTTTATGAGCGAGGACGGTAACTAATCCACAGTCTGTAAAAAAAAAACGCCTTGTGTTCCAAGCCTATGAGGTTAGAGGCATCGCAAGGAAATATTTGACGGGGGGTGAGTCATGGTTGCTATTCTAAATTATTCTAAAGTAGGCCTGAATCATAATTAGAAGTGGAAAATTATACATACCTATATCGTTTTAAAGTACTTTTGGGAAGCCTAAAACGTGTTATTTTGCATCTTAATTTAACCCTAGAACCGGCGATGTCAACAAAAATGGATTTTTTGGAGTTTGCAAGCATTTTTTTCAAAAATTCGCCAAAAATAGTAAATGAACCATAATCCAAAAGTGTTCCACAGTTTTTTTGTAGAGAAAGGTTTAAAGAATTTATATATGCTAGTAAAAAAATTATAGATGTAAAATTTACAAAGTTCAAGAGGCAAAAAATGTTCAGTTACAAAAGGTAAAAGTCAACTTTAATCTACTTAAAAAGAAGTAAACATTTTTTAAATTTTTTCCATACATGTAAAAAAGTTTTGTAATTTAGTTCTAAATAGAACTGTATAAAAATATTTATAAATTTCAAATTTCTTATTTTGAAAACACCAGTTTTTATGTTTCTACTACAAGACTGCTATCAAAACTATGCCAAGTTTTAAACGTAATTTAGGAATATAATATACTTTGCCCAAAAATGAAATATTATTATAACAAAGTGTAGAGAATAAATCAAAGAATTGAACTGTATACTTGTAAATTATCTTTTCATAAAAGTGTTTGACTTAGAATTATTTGAATAACAAAAGCGAGGAGAAATATAGAAACATCCCACTCATTTTTGGTATATAAAGGTCGGATATGAAGTTGTATGGAGAATAACCGTTAATTGAAATTACAGCCTTGGTTTGAGAACGTCAATCTTATTCCCACGCTCTTAGATAACAAACCTTTCGAGCAAAACATATTTGGTCCACAGGAAATATTAGCTTGAAGCATTCTCTACACATACATATCAAAATATGTCTAAAAATATACTTCTATCACACAGATATCACGTGTAATTAGTAAGGCTGTTTATTGGTTGGAAAACTGACCAATTGCAAGGGTCTACAAAACGCCCCACAACTTTAGAACTATTTGTCAGAGTTTTGATTGGATGGCAGTTTTAGATAGGGAAAAGTGTGATGCATACATCATACATAGATATAACTCAGAAAAAATACTGGCCGGGCTGTAGGGGGGGGGGACATAGAACTAACTGGAAATTAACGGTCATTTCGGCGTATTTCATTCGCGTGACATTTGCTTTCAGAAAACTCAAAACTAAAACGATGGTTACGTATGTAAATATACGTTTTAGAAAGAAATTGTAAATACAAAAATTAAAGTTTGAAACATTACCTTTCCAATGGTGTTTGCCTTTTTGAGATTGGAAGGTTTTTATTGGGTCAAATATTCGATACAATCACTCGTTACAAATGTATTGTCGTAGCCGGGAGTGATCGCACGATTTGCTGGTTTTAGGGTGAAATCCCCCCTCCCCCATACGGTCGTCCTGGTTACGCCTATGCGCCCTCCCCATACCGGTTAATCCAAGACTGACCTGGTGGGGGAATTGGAGGAGCCACATTAAATCTACTACACAAGTATCTATTATTAACAATAAAAACCAATTTAACAATAAATTATAAAACTATTAAATACAAAAAATAACAAACTGGTCTACTAAAACTATAAACAGTCAAACAGAAATAAAAATAATAATAATAATAAGATAAAATCAATAATAATAATAATTAACTGTGAAAATTAACTGTGACAAACAAAATAGTAATCTTTCTTTTAAGGCCTTGGACGCTGATTTACTGACACTTATTAATTTGGTGGTTTCTTAAGGTTGTTGGAGGTATGACCTGGTGTATTGACAGTTGTGATGTGGACATTGATGTGGATCTCTTGTTTCAAGAAAATTTGACAATTGGACAAAGAATGTAAGTTTGCAGACTAACCAACAATATAACAAAATAATAAGTTACAGAGAGGGGAACAATTTTGTAGTTAATAACAATACTGATATAGAATCTTCCAGTAAATATTGTTTATTTTTCATGAATTGCTCCCATATTCTACTCTTTTTTGTAACTACTTTACATAGCTGGATTTAGACTATTGCCAAACCCAAGGAAGTGACATTGCCTATAGAACTACTAAAGCTCTCTGCTTGCAATCTTGTAATTGTTTTGTCTATTTTCTAAGTATTATCAAACTAGTTTTCAAATATTTTGTGCTTCCCGATTTGATGCAAGTCCTTATACTTAAATGTTTGACTAGAATACTGTTTTTTGTTTAATATGGAGCTTGGGTCTGATGATGTGAGGTTATAAATTTGGAATTCTTTTGTTTTGTTTCCTTAACGACCTCATTTTGTGCCCATGAGGGCTATCCTTAGCTGAGATATCTATCGATGCATCCAATTCTTCAAAATTGTTTATAAGTTAAGCGGATATTTTGAAAATTTGTGTAAAATTTGCAAATTTATGCCAAGTTATTAAATGAAATTTGCATAACTAAATAGCTATGATACTTAAAGTAGCATCCTGGTACAAATTTGTCTATGTATATTGTGTTGTTTTATATTAGTAATTCTTGTATGATTGATGTCAGTGTAGGTAGTAGAATTCCAACTGTCCTAATTAATTGGTTATTGAGTCAATCCAGTATAATGTTACTAATTATTTTCTAATAGCCCACTCGTTGTGGTGCCAATTTTATAATGTTAAGTGTTGTGTACGTTGTATCCTTCCGCGTTTATCGTCGAATATAAAATAAACAGAGACGCTATGAAATGGATTTATACATTATTTATTGGCTTTAACAAATCTTGGGTTTATTTTTACAATTGGGTTGCCGGCTAGCTGGTTGTGGGGTTTTTTTTTAGTTTAGTTATACAGTATTTAACAAGAACAAATAAATATTTAATAACTATTAACAAAATGAACACTTAATCTAGGTTTATGCTAATGAAAGATGATTGATGCTAACTTGTGACGTGATTGAAATGGTTTACAATTTTGGACTTAAGATTAAAATAAATGGTTAATTAAAATTTCTGAATAGTTGAAGAAACGGTGACGATTAGTTGATAGTTTAGGTTTAGATGCTTCAATGTGAGGAAAATATGGAGGTCTGGTGTGAAGAAGGATGTGAACTGGAATAAACTCACCAAATTGACTGGATGTAGGTTTAATAATTATGTACTCAATATACAAACTGTTCAATTTATATTTTTTTGTGGTGGTAACTTTTATAATGTAGTTTATTCTAACACTTATTAAAATTCAGTTTGAGCTGTGCACACACTGGACTGTTACTCAAGTTGCTGCCATAAAAACTCTTACTCTCCAAAATCACCTTCTTCTTCCTCCTTCCTCTAACAATTTTCTTCTTCTCATTTCTCAACCTTGTAAATTATTTTTATTTTGTTCTTATATTGTCCTAAATAAACTTAATACTATATGGGTTTACAAACATGGTGAATGATTTTATATTAATGTTTGAAATGGAATGTGAAGGTTTAAATACTCGGCTATGAGTATTTTTCTTAGTGCTATCAGGGATTGGTGGTTAATGAATGATCCCTGATATGATGTATCTTCTGTTTAGTTTATCATCGAATTTTGGTACCATTACACCAGATATGCAGCAATCAGGATTTCTTGACATCGCTCAGAAATATTTTATTTTTTTAACTGTGCTGACAAAGTAAAAATTCAATTTTTATTTATAAAAACCAAGCAAACTTAGGCACCTGTACTTTATTATTAAAATTACGTTGCTACAGAAAGCGCTTGTAAATATTGTTCCCAAGTTTTATGGTTTTTGCTGCTACATTTAAACACACCCAACACATTCATGTGCATCCTCTACTGGTTGGTTGGTTGGTTGACTTTGAAAAGAGAAAATTTCAAAATGGCTAAGAATAGCTTGAGTTATGTTGTGTGCAGGGGCGGATACAGGATTCCATTTTGGGAGGGGTCATAAGAAATCGAAAACAACATTACCAAGAATTTAAGAACAACGTGTCTGGGGAATTAAAAAATATGTATAAACTCTATTATGAAATAGTTTTTTTTTTAATGTATTTTTAGGCCATAAATATTTTCTTGAAAGAGCAAGAGTTTCTTGCAGATTAAAGAATAAAATAAACCCTAATTATTAAAGAGTTAACAGGAACGGTACTAAAATCATAACTCCACAACACGATCATTAAAGCCACTTTGTTTCACTAAATTAATTGTAAACATCGTAACACAAGCATTGAAGTCATACAACTCCATACAGCGGCGCGCTTCGTAAAACAAGTAGCCCAACCATTAGAGATTTTTTATTGTTATTGAATTCTGAAAGCGACATTCACAGTGGCTTTAAGGGTAGCAGATATGTGTATAACATACACAAATTATCAGGCAAGGAAATTTTTGCCCATTTTTTATAAACAAAAATAACAATTTGGACTTTTTGGGTTGTTCGTTGATTTTATGCAAGGATCACGACACTTCCAACGACACATTTGTAGAGAATTAAAAAACCAACAAAATGTTTTTTGAAAACCTCGATCGAACCATTTTTCACTGAAAAAAGTCGGAAAACGCTTAAAAATTACTATTTTAGTTCATATCTTTGTTAATTTACAATATTTAGGGCCGATCTTTTGGAAAATTATTGTTCTTCAGATAGGCGGAAGATGAAATTTGTCGCATTAATAGTTTTTGCACAATTGCAGTATAAACAATTTAGGCTATTATCTTGCTTAATGCGGAGGAGAAGAGAACGAGAATGAAAAGAGAACATCAGGCTGTTGTTTTCGGCACTACCGCCTATTGGCAAATTTACGCGTTTCGCGCTATGTTCTGAAGCATTTTTATTATACTTTATCAAACTTATTAAAAAAATCGCAGATATACGAATTGTAGATTTTAATGTCTACTTTCAGAATCCGTTTGGTAAATTTAAATCATGCCACTCAGGTTAATTTGGCGCAATATGCAAAATAATGGCTTACATAGTTTATACTGCAATTGTGCAAAAACTATTAATGCGACAAATTTCATCTTCTTCATGTTTGAAGAACACATAATAAACAATCGTTTTCTGAAAAATCTGCCATTAATACTGTTAATTAACAAAGATATGATTTTTTTTTAATTCTAGTTTTTAAGCTTTTTTTCGACTTTTCTCATTGAATAATGGTCCAATCAGGGTCTATAAAAAACTATTTGTAGGTTTTTTGGAAGTATCGTTATTCATTCATAATTTTTTATAATATTAACTATTTATTGTAATTTTTGTTTGTACAAAATGCGCAAAAGCTCCTTGCCTGATAGTTTTTATTGTGCTACCCTTAAAGTCACTGTTGATTGATGTCGCTTGCTGTTAAATTCAAGAACAAAATTAGACTTCTTTTTGCTCTATTGGCTGGGCTAAATGTGCTAAGACAATCGGCGCAATGGTACATATTTTACAGACAAGACCTATAGCTCTAGCCCATGAACAGTAAATCAGGTTTTCCTTATATCAAACGATAATATAGAATTTACACTAAAATCCGTATAAACATCAATGTATAAGTATATCGATTTGTACTAGACATATCGATCATAAAATATGCTTGCTCGTTAGTTGAAAAACTGTCAAATTTTAAGGGTTTACAGAAAACTTCATATCTAAAAATTATAAGAGTGTAGAATGATTGGAAAATAATGTTAGAAAGTTCAAATCTTGACGAATCCAAAGGTGACCTTATATTCTTTTCAAAACAAGTCTGTCTAACGATTATGAGCCTTAGAAAAGTGAAAAGTTTTGTGTATTTTCTTTTTGTTTCTCGCGAGGCGTCATCTTTTTAAACAACTACAATTACAAACGATGATTACAAAATATGTAAATAAACGTTTTAGAACAAATTTGTAAATACAAAAATTAGTTTAAAACATTTTCTTTCCAATCGTTTTTGTTTTATTGAGATTGGATGAAATATTCGACACAATCAGACGGTACAATAATGCTGCCTGCCACTTACTCGGCGGGCTGAGGCGACAGTATTTGGCGCTTGAAGGGTTAAATCAAACATATAAATCAAGCCTTAAAAAATGTTTGGGGGGGTCATGACCCCCATGACCCGCCCCCTGTATCCGCGCCTGGTTGTGTGTACACAATCAAAACTTTTTGCTTCTGCCTGTACTCTCACTCCACATAGTGACTGTACCAGAACTTGGGTGAGATCAGATACAGTTAGTTGTATAAATGCTTTTTTAACTTTAAAATGTATTTGGAAAAGTTTGTTCAGACTTTGAGTTTTACTGCTGATTTTTGCCTTTTTTTTATCACTTGAAAAAAAGCCCTCACTATCTAATGTGCTCACAAAGTTTAAAATCTTCGCAGTTATTAGTTTTAATGTCAGAAAACGAAGAAGTTCCTACACCAAATCACTCGGACAGTTGTTTACAAGACAATTGAATTTTGTATAGTTTCAACTTAGCATTCAATTAAAAACAACACGTTAAAAAATATATATTGAGGCAGAGAATGTATGATGCATGAACTCAGATCAAATTAATAGCTAAAACTGACAGTGACTAAGGAGTGAGAACGGAGGCGATTATGTGCATGTTAAGATTGACTACCAATGTTCTCGTACTAGAAATTAATTTGAGCGCGATTTATAAATTTTTTGATTTTTTGCAAATCGATCTGGATAAGTTTTACTGTAAAATTTTGGACAAACATTTTTTCTAAGCTTTTGATAATAATTACTGTACCTGTTTAGAAAAATTTAAATAAGTTTGGCAATGATGAGATATCAAGATTTAGTATATTATATAATGTGTAATATAACCTTTTATTAGTATACCAATAATAAAATCTAAAATAAAAATTTGTTTAGCTTCAACATGCTAAAAACATAATAGTCTGTTTAAAAAAAAACATAACAATTTTCTAATTATTAGTAAAATTTTTGATCAGGCCTATTATTTGATATACAACTTTTGTTTTATTGCATTTTGTTGAAAAAACGTACTGATTCATATTAGTGCTTACTTAAACTTTTACCAATTCTGTGTTCAGCTCTCTTACGGAAAAAATTGTTGCCGTTCTGCCTAAATTGAAATGCCCTCACAGGATAGAGCCTCATCAAATACAAGGTCTGGACTTCATTCACATCTTTCCAGTTATACAGGTAAGTTTAATGTTATTGTAGAAGCACGCTATTTGTTATATATGCTTTAGTACACATAGAATCTGTACACTAGAACCAAGTGTAGAAACAATACAGAATCAACCTTCTCACGTGATGTATATTTTCCATGAAGCAATTTTTAATCCTTTCTATGAAAACTATATTTCTGAATCTTAAGCAGGCATTTTATATTTTAGTATTTAAAAGTGTTTATATCATAACCTAAACAAAGCTAACTTACTAAGAAAATTCCACTATAGGGGGGAGGGGTGCATGCTAATTATACATATTAAGTAAGAGGAGTTTGACGTTCCTTGCTGCCCCAAGTTATAAATACATATTATACTTTACATTCTATAAAACTACAACACTATTTTTTAATTTTATTATGAATTTACTAAATTTTGGAAGAACTCTAATAATTATTTTCTCTGATACAACTTGCAATTGGAATAACTTCTAATATAAGTCACTAAGATTCTATCTATTTCTGTATAAATGAATGAAAACGGGTTACAAATACACATTTATTGGGGTTAAAATTACAATCTAATTATAAGTGTTTTCTTGATTTAATAATATACAAAAAAAAAAAAATGCTCAAAAGGTCTTTTATGGTTCATAACATTGTAATTCTATATTCTGTGGTGAATATAATATGTATCTCTCGGGGTAGGGTGGTCATGCTGGCTTTTTCCAAGTAGATTATACGTAAATACGTCTTAAATTTTGAAATTTAATTATATGGATTAACTACACAAAATAATATGTCCTTTAGGTATAGAATAGATAACAAAATATTTTAGAAGTCTTTTAGAAGTTCTTGAGAAAGTTTGAAGCTCTTTTAAAATAGTTGGAGTTGGTATATTATTAAAATTTTTAGTTCATTATGTTCACCAGGTTATACTTATCGTTTTAGTAGTTCCTGTTAGTCCGAAAACACAATTTTTACTTTTATATCACTTTTTAAAACTGGAGATCACAATAACACATCTATATATCTTGGCGTCCACAACTCGATTCCTTTTTAGCTTGGTTTTAAAGTTTGTCTTCTAGGCGCGTATGGTTTGAGCTTCCTGATTCGTCCTTTTTACACGGTTTTTGGAGTTGAGACTATCAAAATTTTAATCCGCATTACTTGACTGTATCTTTTTTACACATTGGTTAATTTAATATTTTACAATATATTGCTCCTCTCTTACATATTAAAATTGTTTACTTAATTTATTTTACATAATATCTTAACTTACTTTACAAGATTATAATTATGTTTTCAATATTTCTACGGAACTATTTCTCCTCCTCCGCTTGTTTATCAGATTAGACCTTGCAATGTGAATGAAGCTATGACGTCATCTTTGTTTCCTAGTAACGGTTGCCTAGCAACGAATTTATCAAAGTGGCCGACTCGTATATTCCAGTCATTCACTTGTTTTTATTTATAAACAAGACAGTGCAAAGGTGTTTGTTTTCAAGTGTTAGATATGATTTAAAATTGACTTTTAATAAAAGTTTAATGTTTATCCCCTATAATATGGCTTATTGTATCTAACTTCGATATGTGAGTGTCTTGTGTTATCAAAATATATCGTTTTCTATTTGCATAGCAATTTAGGCTTACATCTTGAAGTTAACCTAAAAGAATTTCATATGGTTAAATGATTCTATTAATTTGGATTAGACTTTAAGCTATCAGGACATTGGTATTACTTATTTTAGTACATTTTCATTGAAGTTAGTTCTTTTGAAATCAAATATATATATATATATATATATAAAGATTAGGTACCATTTGGCTGCCTTATATGGCACGATTTGCATTCGATTTGGCGGCTGGTTCTAAATGGAAGCCGTATACGGCCGCCAAATTGCAGACCCTGTTATTCTGTCTTATAATGATGATTAATGACGAATAAAATTGATTTGTATTGGCAGTCAAATGGGACCCTAGTGTATATTTTTAGTTCCAAAAAGTTATGTCTTGGAGTGCTAGCATCGCTACGGTTCACAAGTGGATATTCATTTTATCAATTTCGGCGCAAATCTGGCGGCCGAGGTCTGGCAACGCTGCAATGAGACACTGCATCCTGTTTTAACGGATGTAGCTCGAAGCTCTGTCTCACATTTGCAGGAACTCCTGATTATTTCCTTATTTTGAAAAACTCTGCCTCTAAGGTTGTTTTTATATTGGATTTTTATTGACTAAACGATGGTTTCTGTTTCTTTCTTTCGAATCATCGCTCTTCTTTTTCTCCGCGGGTCTGTGTAGCTGTATAAACATAAACTATATGAAATAAAATACAGGAAATAACTATCAGTATATTACCTGCTTGTTAGTCCGTCGTGTGACTTCTTTGATTCGTTTTACTACGACGCGTTTCGAGACCGTAGTCTCATTATCAAGTAACCAAATAACAAATAATAACAATGTAAATATTAAGCCATTTAACTTCAGTTTTCGGTAACTTACTACATGTTTAAGTAACTTTCAACACCTTTGTAATGGTGTCTCATTAATATACTTTTATGTTCTTTTAATCACTTAGCAGAAGTTTTAACAAAAAGCTACTTTTAGTGATTTTGCTAATGTGTTTTACTAAGACTTTTGTTTGTTCATGTCATAATTACGGTTTACACTAATCTGCAAACCAAACATTTCCTTTCAAACAAAATGTTACAGTAGAAATTTCAAACAGAGACCCAACCGGGCTAGAGGGTAGGAGATAAGCGGCTGAGCCCTCATCAATGCTGATCTAAACTAACTGTCAACATACCCTTTTTTCCCCCTCTGGTTATTGTTTACATAGTTGGATTGAGTTAAAGGTTGGTGTCAAGAATTTCAAGTGTGAGTAGGAGATGTCGTTACTCCTCAGACAGGTACATTAACAATAGCCACGGGGTGACAAAAAGTTAGTTGGCGGTTTGTTGAGACCAACACTGACGAGAAAAATCGGCCGCTCTGCCTCCCTCGTGCCCGGCTAGCACTCTATTTAAAATTCTATTGAATTTCCTATTTTGGTATTTTTGCAAGGTGTTTTATTAAGACTAAGTCGTTTATACTATTCAATATTAACGTTTTATACCAATCTGTAAATCCAATATTTCCTATTACTCAATTATTAGATGTTTAAACTAATATTATGGCAGATGTTACTTTGAAAAAACTGTTTAATTAGAACGGAAATGATTTTTCAACCTTATTTAACCGCAATTAAAATTTGTATTATGTGTTACTTTTAGTTTTATACTAGCGTTTTATAACAATCTGTAAATCCAATATTTTTTACTCAATTATTAGCTGTTTAAACTAATATTATTTTAGATGTTACTTTGAAAAAAACTGGTTTATTAGAACGGAAATGATTTCTCAACCTTATTTAAAATTAATTA
>JAGFPH010000240.1:737936-758358 GCA_018207615.1 Philaenus spumarius | reverse complement strand
ACAAGCTTGGTCTGCGGAGAGCTGGATGAAGAGAAGCAGAGGAGGAAAGACCTCCCTGGTCTCTACTGGGAAGCAAGATCGAAGATGGACCACAACAACAACAACAATTTTGTTGGTGATAGTAAGAATGTAAACCGTTACAAACATTCTTAGGTTGTTTGCCAAGTGTTTTGTAGTACCAGTTTCCCGAAAGTTCGTCACATACTCAATACACCAAACTTACCATCTAACTGATAACAGTGGCATTAACATTGCTGGTGGGGACCAGTGAAAGGCAGAGACAATTCCCAAACATAATATTACTGTTCACATAAATAGAAACATATGTTTTCATGTTTTCATAAAAGTTTTGATTAGCTGTAGTTTTCCTATAAAGTATAGGAGTACCTCTAACATGATAGCAGTGGTACTGTCAGATAGAAGAAGAAATTGTTTTTTATAAACACTTTCAGAAGTAACTTTAAAATTAAGTATCACAAAATTCTTAATTAGATTTGATATCCTTAAATAAAGCCCTGCCAAACAACAACACAAACACCTTAAATAGTTATTTGTGTCTTAAAGGAGGAAAGTATCACTTTGTCACCCCGAAATTAAATGTTATTGCGCAGCGAGGGCAACTAAGATACTTTCTTTCCTTTACCCTTTCCACTCCTATTAACCGTCGACCCTGTTTCCCAATCAGCTCCATTTAATTTTGAGCGAAAATTGAATATTTAATTTGTTTACTCCAAAAAAAGTATTTCTCTTATTTCTAAAAGGCTGATTTTTTTTAGTTTCTTCTATGACTAAAGTATAGCTTGTTATGAAATCAAGCATATATTTTTATTTTCAATTATATTTTTATTGTTGTTATTTATTGGAACAAATACAAATTCATAACAAAAAAACCGGAAATAACAAGAATTTTTGACTTATTTTGAACTGAAAGAATAATATTTGTTGTTCGTTTTCTGTTGTCTATATCCTTACAAACAAAAGTAAGTGATTTACAAATATTTGAGACACAATAATACATTATACAAAAATAATAATTCAAAAACAAGTTTTTTCTAAATAAAATTAGTTTTGACACCAATTATACAAAATTGCCTCATCTATTTATTTTATTGCTTATCAACAGCATTATTTAGGTCAAAACTAGTAAGTAAAGCTTTTTTCAAAACATCACACTTCGAAACAAAAGTTCCGTCGCCACTCCCGTCATTTTATAACAAACTGCCGTCGTCTTCGTTTATTTTATTTCACAACAATCATTATTGTAAAAACAACAATATTAAAAATTAAATGGTGAAATTACACATGATCACCTAGTACAACAAAAGTAAACAACACATAAGCTCACTATGAAAACACTGCGTAGTAAGTAGTAATCAAACAATGGCGAGAACAGACAGCTGTTTACAGATCGGCGAAAGACGGCAAACATTACCACAGATAGCAGCACATCTCAAACATAAACCCTAGTGGTCATCAAAGTAACTATGTCTGTCCAAATGCAATCATAGAACATCGTCATAGCGACGTTGGGGCCGGCCCGACACTTTAGCGGAAAAGGTTAAGACACACAACATTTTTCCTCCAGCTACCATTTTAGTAAATTATTTGCATTTTACTATTTAAGAAACTTTATTAAAACATTGACATTTATATTTACTAAAACAATTGAGGAATAAAACGACATGTAAGTTTGTTGATGCAATGTTGTTTAAGCAGCTGTTACTAACATGTGATTTAACGGGCGGTAAAGTGCCCATATAAAAACCATCGAATATACTTTACAGCCCAACAAAGTAACATCAATGCTTTTTATATGGACACTTATCTGCCCCATTAATAAGTAGTTCTTTCTACCCCATTAATGAGGCAGAAAAGACCTCTTAAAGTTGAAGCTGAAGGACAGAATATTAACTGTTTGGGCCTTTAATTTGCATTATACAATATTTTTGAGCAGCCTGCTGTACAACTTTGTCACATTTCATTATGATACTGTTATCTGTTCCTGAGTAAATCAACTGTTGCAGGCAGACAAACAAGTAACCTTTCTGTTTTAAAGTATGGAATCCTAAAAACATAAACAGCTGTTTTATTTAAAAGCACAGTTACTTTAACTTATAAATATATATATATATATCAAGTTAAATAAATAAATTAAAAATATAAAATCCTGCATGTTATACTTCTGTTTCTAAATATTTTATATTTATATGTTTAGGAAAAATACAGACCGCAAAGAAGGTTTCGAAGAACTGGTCCTCCACCTTCAGATTTAAAAGCAAGGGTAGAAAGCACGCTGTTGGAGTATGGGCAGATACTCTCTGCACAGGTAATATACCTTGATTACTCTAGTCACATTCACATTAAATGTTCGTAGTTTGAAACGGTTTTTTACCAATTAACATATAAATCAATGGTGGATCTAGACAATTTTGGTACTTTCAGCATCCTAATTTCCCTAACGTGCATAGTTTTGATATTTTTTATTAACTTTCATAAGTTATTTGAATAACACATAATTTAAACAAATGTGTATAGCTGTGCAAGAAATTCATTTATACTAATTTATGGTATAGGATACTTGTATAAAATTTCAAAAACCAAAATGAGTTACATTAAAGGAAATAAATACACAATTAGATAAATTTATGACCGCGGTTTCGGGCATTCGCCCATCCTCAGGTAAACACTTAAAAATCACAAAAACACTAAATAAAAATAAATATTTAACTCCGGGTGGAGATCGTTAAAGTTACAAAGTTGAAACATATTTTGCAATCGACATGCACGTCAGGTCCGAAACTGCGGTCATAGAATAAGAAGTGAGAAGAAGGAAGGATTAGTTGAAATTAATTAGAATATTATATACTTATCTTTCTTTAAACTGTATGTGTGTATAATATTATAATGTTAACCATTATTGTTTTGAAATTGAACTGATTGTCCGACATAACAGACTTTACATTTCTAAGTTTTTGACTACTTATCCGTCTTGTGACTTATTTTTTGACATAAGTAACTCGTTTCAGAACTTCTGTTCTATCTTCAGACTTATTTGTGAGAGGTCATTAAATCATTAAAACACTAAAAAACAAAACAATAAACAATTAACATTCAAGTACACGACCGTTCTATCCTCAGACTCATTTGTGAGAGGTCATTAAATCATTAAAACTCTACAAAACTTACACATCACAAACAATAATCAATTAACATTCAAGAACACGACCGGTGTACATTAACAGTTCAGGAACAACTGAAATACAAGTTGTCTATCTTGTCCACTATATAATCTTTCAGTTCATCGCTGTATCGTACGAGTTAGATTGGAAGTTAAGTTTATCATTAAACAAATTACTTTTATTATTTTTGATTGCTTTATAAATTTCGAATACCTCAATGGCTTCCATGTATCTGCCCTTACTACATACAGTAGAGTGCCGATCATCCGCAACGTAGCTTAACCGAGAGATTCAATATTCATGCCATGCCAACATTACACAAGCGTGCGTCGGTCCGGTTCGTATCACTGTTCCCCGTCCATATGTTCACTTAACCTCATTTGTGTCCGTCAGTGTTGTTTTAACTGTTGTTTAATGTGCTATGTGACTTCTAGCAATGTCGGCGAAACTTAAAAACGTGTTGTGCTTAGTCTTTCTGACAAACTTAAAATTGTAGAACAATTAAAAAGAGGTGAAAGTGGATCAAGCTTACCTTGGGAGTTTGGTGTTGGGAATTCAACAATAACTGACATTAAAAAGAACAGTGAATCTATCACAAAGTTTGCTTGTGTGCTGGGCAGTGAAGACGGAAGCTGATGATGAAGAAGCCTTCCAATGCTTCGAAACTGTTATTAAATGGTTGGAACAGCAAGACAAATTTGATGCTGTGCAGCTGCTGTCTTTGAAACGCCTACGAGACTTGGCAGCAAAAAAACGAGTCTCAAAACTTAAGCTTTGTACAAAAAAAGTTTATGTACTGTATGTGCAATCCCTACTTTATATGTACAGTATGTATTATACATAAACTTAAATCAAAGTATTATTTCTAGTCCAATAACGTGTTTTATTTGCGTCCCACCAATCCCACTATTGTTTTGGGTAATCGGCGCTCTACTGTATGTGCAATAGTTGGAAGTTAGTGTTGAAATTAGTAAATACGTGGTTGTTGCCCATTAGGTGGCATACCAGTAATCTAATTTTGTATGTAATGTTACATTATTATTTATGTTTATGGCTCCTTATTACAGAATAATGAAGATATTATATATTTTTAATTTCACTTACACATTTAGCTGCATTTGTATTAACTTCTTATATGATGATTTTTTGTTACGTTTAAGGTTATTGCTTATGTAAACATACTACGATCTAACAGATTTGGTGTTTTTACATCATTAATATCTAAAAGCTGGTATTGAAGAACTTCTTTAAGCATGTTTGTCACTTCCACCTATTAAACTGATATGGATGAATAAATAAAATACAATATTTTTTAATAAAAAAAATGTATTAGGTTTGAATATAATTGTGTTACTACGGTAAGCGTGATTAGGTTGAAATATCCTGAGTTCTGAGTGTTTAGTTAATTTCATTTCCCCGAAAGGTTAGTTTTTGACTTTAATAGAACTTTTTTCAAAAACAACATCTTTGTGCAATTCTTAACTGATTTTGTTTGTTAAACTCCGAACAAAATTTTCAATATTATCTGTAGAAACTATGGTAAAAATTTGTTTAAATTTTGTGCCAAAAAAATGAGAAAAATACCATTCAATACTGTTTGTTTCAATTCATGATATGTTTTCTCATAAACTTATACAACTGGGCAATGCAGAGTGTATTAAAACACTGAGATTTTTTAATGCTGAGTTTTAGGAAAAGAAAAGGTTCGGTTCTAATGTTATATTGTTTACTGTTTATCATTTATTTGTTTACTCTTGTTGATTTTGAATTGACATACATATTTTCCTAAATGCAAATAAACTAATTTATATCATATTTTTGTTCAGGATACGAAGACCTCAGATGTATCAAATGAAACGCAAAATGTTGAAGAGGTATTTATTTAATAATTATGTATATTATTTATGTTGCTTAGTTTTGTTGATTTACGTGTTCATATCTTAGAAATTCTTATAATATAGTTATTTGTTTCACAAATGTTTTCAACATTTTAACACTTTTTGTAAAATATTTCATCCATGATTTTTTCATAAAATTTGTTAATTGAATTGGTTTAAGGGTATACAGTTTTCAGGTTTAACAACAAACAATCGGTTTAAAGCAATATATCCCAAGTTGCTCCCTATCCCTAGTCAATTTACCTTGTAGGTTTTGTATTATTTGAATATTTGCAATCATTTACGTATTTTTTTTAAAATACACAAAATATATATTTTTTATTCCTTTATTAAGTGACTGAAATCTAGGCCTTTGTTAAACAACTATTATGGTGAGTCTTCTAGATACATTTTTTTTGCATAACTAATGATTTTTAGTAATTTGATAACAGAAGTTCTTCCAACTCTCGTTACGTATTGCTTTTAAAATATCTGAATAGATAACACCAACAAATTTAACCATCCATCATTACAACAGCTTTAAACAAAGAACAAGAAATATAATAATAGATGTGGTTCCCATTTAACAAGTTCACTACAAAGTGGTGCTTGATGGGTTTATTGCTAAAAACCAAAATAAAATCAAGGACTCTGGTGACACACCAGGAGTAATTGGTATGACCCTCTCCCACAGGCCACTTCAATTTTGTTAGGTTGAGTCAAAACAAGTATATTTTAACATTTTTGAGCATTTTTATAAACAGTTTATTTATGGGGCAGTCGATCTGTAGTCACACAAATGATTGCAGAAGAGGGATAGTATTAATGTTTTGCAACAGAACTAAGCAATGAACCTGCATCAGAATTCACTATTAGTACACATGATGTACTTTCATTTTCTACTACACTCAATTATTACAAACACTTAAAATTACCAACATAAAGATCACTATACTTAAATCATAAACTAAAATGTTTTGCAGGACAAATAAACTTACTGAAGAATAATTAACAATAACTTCAGTTAGGCAAAAGAAACAGTGAAGATATGTAAAAAACAAATGTTTTTTGCAGTAATACTAGTACCTATTTAAAAAAAATCAGAGACCAAGCATCCCACATTTGCACAAAACTTTCTTACAAACCGTTGAAAAAGTATTAAGGTCCCAGTATTATATAATAGACCTTTGAGTAATAAGAAGACATTTTTGTTGTTAGTGATTATTTGGACATTTGCCGTCATTTATGTGTTAAAATCAATACACAATGTTTTGGGAACATGCATGAACTCCCGTTATCAAGTGACTAAAACTGAAGAAACATAAGCCTAGAGTTTAGGCATATGTGAAACAAAATTGTAATAAACTAATTTACTAATTTATACAACTAACGCACTACACCTCAGAGCTAAGACTGAATTGTCAAAACACAGATAAAATAAACACACATGTTGGCAGGCCAAGGCCAGTAGACTCCAAGAAATAATTACACTTCGATCATAGTTTAAGAAGATCCATAATGGAGTAACAAGAAGGTTAATAAACCTGTTGTTGTCCTGTAAATGTCTATTAATCACCGATAGTTTATTTGTTGTCTGAATAATCAATAATAACAAAATTGAACATCCATTAGTACTAAAAGATAACAGACTAACCTTTTGGCTCCCGACGTCCGATTTTTCGGATGTTGTTAGTATGTCCGCTGAATCCCGATGTACAAAAATTTGGACGTTGCGTGTGTGTGCGTTGAATCCCGATGTCCGAATTTTAGGACGTTCAGAAAAAAAATCATATAAAATACAAATCATTAGTGAACCTATGTTTATTATATATCAATGGAATCAGAAAGAACTGTTCTATTTACCTCTATGATCTTTACTTACGTTAAAAATTACCTCTATGTTCACTACAACAAAGATAACGTGATATACATTTTCTGTGCTTTTGTCATCTGTCAGATGGTAAATAACTTTATTTGTGTGTTCTCTTTGATTATGACCCATATATTATGTTGTAGTACATGATTGTTTTGGCATGTTTAGTTATTTTTATTGTGAATTGTGTTTATGAAGCGAGTACATTCACTTATTAGTTAACACTTTGAGAGCTGGCCCTGAAATATGGAGCTATTTGTAGAATGCTGGCCGTTTTTGGCTATTTTTAAAAAAACATAACTTAAAAATTAATAAAGTTATGAAAAAACTACTTACATTGCAGAATTGGTCTTCTTCTCTTTTACAATGTGATGTGAAGTTCAATAAATATTTCTAATTTTTGTATATATAAAAAAATGTTGTTTCCAAGGTTATTTTGGTAAAAAAACAAAAATCCAACAAAGTTGTTTATTGTTGGAAATTCATACTACAAATATTTATCTAACCACAAATTTAGGTCTATTTACACTAAAATAATTAATACTAAGAACAATAACAAAGTTTTTTACGCTGAGAAATTTTTTTTGGTGTGATAAACTTTGAAACAAGGTTCTTTACACAGTGGTACTTGACACTCACAACACCAGTACACAACATAACCAAAAAATGCAGACTCAACTTCAATTGAATTAGAGTGTATTCTTACCTGAACTGTCACTTATTCCTTCTTGTTCATAGTTAGGATCATCATCTGTATTGTCTACTTACAAACTTTCAACATCACTAAAGTCATTTTCATCAAGTAAATTTGCAATAACATCGTCATCTAAACCGAACAAATCCATTGTGTCAAAGTATAAACACACGCGATCACAATAACTAAAATCGTCTGTCTTGCGTTTGTAAACAGTTATACAGCCCGTGCATTCTATCGGATAACGTCAAAACTAAAACGACTACTTGCGCTCTTAGCAGTAAAATATGTTAGATTAGATTAGATTAGATTATATTGGGGTGGATTCCTCCTTTGAGAAGGCCTCCTTGCACGTCAACCTTTGGTTTATTGTGCCCCCTATGTACCGCGCCTAGCACGTTAGAAGCCTGTATCCCTTGTGAGGTCCAGGATTTTCTCCACCAAGTATGTGTCTTCTTCGTCTCCTAGTTGCTGGATTCCAAAGAGCCTCCTCCTCCTACGCTCCAGGATTTCGCACTCAAATATGACGTGGCTTGCTGACTCTTCTGCCTGATTACAAAGCCGACAGCGTTGGTCGCCTTCAAGGATTCCCACTGTTGCTAAGTGTTTCCTGAACTGGCCATGTCCAGTAATGAGTTCTACAACTCTTTTGAGTTGTGGTCGGTTTAACTTGATTAGGGATTTAGTCAGCTTGGCGTTTGGTCCCTTGATCAGTCGTTTACTCTGAATGTGCCCAGGTAATCTACACCATCTCTGGCGCTGCTCTTCCCTGGCCCAGTTTTTTACTGCGCTCTTTGCCATGCTACGGCTAATGCAGCACATTGGTTCTGGCCCCGTGAATGGTGTAGATGCTCCTTTCTTTGCAAGAGCATCCGCCATCTCATTTCCTGGAATGCCACGATGTCCTGGCACCCATCTCAATTCCACCATGTTTAATGTGGAGAGTCTGACTAGTGTTGAGAGGCACTCCTTCACCAGTTTGGATGTGACTTGTACTGAGTCCAGCGCTTTAAGTGCTGCTTGACTGTCAGAAAGTATTAGGATATGTCTGTTCCTGTATCCATTCGACAATCCTAAGTGAGCGCAAGCAGTAATTGCTAAGATTTCTGCTTGGAAGACTGTGCAGACCGTCCCAAGACTTGCACTAATGTTAGTCCTTGGTGAAGCGCTGTATACGCCATAGCCAGAATTGCTGCCCATCAAAGACCCGTCTGTGTACCAGACTAGAGTTCCTGTAGCAGATCCCGGTTTGATGTTTCCTTCCCAGTCTTCTCGGGTTCCAAAGGTTACTGTAAAGGGTCTATAAAAAACGTACTCGGTATGCATTGCGTCAGTCACCATGTCTAACACCGAGTTTTTAAGTACAGTGTTCACAATGTCGGAATGTCCTGCTCCTGGCATGCCCCTCCGCCATTCGTTCACACTTATTAGTCTGTATGCCGACTTCCTTGCCTCCGACATTATGTGAATGTCTAGGGGCGGAAGTCCAAGGAGCACCTCCAAAGCTGCTGTAGGGCTACTTCTGAAAGCTCCAGTTATACATAAGCATGCAAGTCGTTGTAGACCAGTTAGCTTGATACCAGCAGCAGTTTGGCATGATTTCTTCCACCAAACCACCGCTCCATATGTAATTTGGGGTCTAATCACAGATTCATACAGCCAAAGAGCCATATGAGGTTTGAGACCCCAGGTAGTTCCAATAAAGCGTCTGGTTGCCAGTAGCGCCCATTTTGCCTTAAGAATCAGATTGTCCAGGTGTGCATTCCATGTCAGCTTTTGATCAAGAATTACTCCAAGATACTTTACTGACGCGGAAATATTCAACCGGATGTTGTCCATGGATATCCTCTCCAGGGCTGTTAAGTTCCTTTTCCTTGTAAAGGGAACTATAGTGGTTTTGTTGGGATTGACGTTGAGGCCTTCCCTTGTACACCATGTTTTAACACATCTCAGATTTCTGTTTATGATATCTGAGACAGTGTCATCATTTTTACCAATAACCAAGATTGCTATGTCATCTGCATAGCCTTGGATGTATGTTCCTGACTGGCTAATTTCTGTAATGAGACCATCGACCACCAAGCTCCACAGCATAGGTGAAAGAACTCCTCCCTGTGGACACCCTCTTGTAGCCGTGACCTCAATCAATTCACCAAGTAGGGAGCTTTGTATGCGCCTGCTTCGAAGCATTGAGTGCACCCACCTTGTTATGGCCGGGTCCACATCTCGCTCTTGCAGTTTCCGCACTATTGAATCAAACGAAGTATTATCGAATGCGCCTTCTATATCCAAGAAAGCGCACAGGGCTATTTCCTTCCTTGCCAGGGTATCCTCGATTCTGCCCACCAGACTGTGTAGAGCAGTTTCACAGGATTTTCCCGGTTGGTAGGCGTGTTGATTTCGATGAAGAGGTACCTCAGAGAGCACCCCTTTTCTCAAGTATCTTTCCACTAGCCTCTCCACTGTTTTTAAGAGAAACGAGGATAAGCTGATAGGTCGATAAGCTTTGGCATCAGAATAATTTGTTCTGCCGCGCTTAGGAATGAATGTTACTCTGCTAGCTCTCCACGCCTTTGGAATGTAGCCATAGGCTACACTGGCTCTAGATAGCTTGCAGATCCATTGAATCAGGGAGTCTGGTCCTTCCTGCAATAATGCCGGATAGATTCCGTCTCCGCCAGGTGATTTAAATGGGCTGAATTTGTTTATCGCCCATTTTAGTTTAGAAATAGTGACAATGCTTCTGGCCAGTTTCCAATCAGCCCGAGATGCCCTCGGCCAAGAACTATCCCCAGCTTGACTCCGACTACCGTCTGCAGTGTCACTATTTATGCATCCAGGGAAGTGAGTTTCAAGTAGTACCTTGAGCGTCTCTTCCGCTGTTTTAGTGTAACCTCCTGTCAGCTTCCTTAAGGTGCCCACAGGATTATGAGGTTTTGAAGCCATTACTTGTTGCAGTCTAGCTGCCTCCTTTTGGCTATTCACTTTGTTGGTGAATGCCTTCCAGGAATCAAGTTTGGCTTGCCTGATAGCTTTGCTGTATGATGTGAGAGCTAGATGGTACTCCCTCCAATCACCGCTCCGCTTGGAGGCGTTAAACAGCCTTCTTAATTGTTTCCTTTTGCGACCAAGGTCCGGAGACCACCATCTGGTATTAGATCTACCAGTTTTAGATCGCAGAGGGCAGTTATCCAGATAGCAGTCCATTATGGCCTCCTGAAGTGAGGAGGCCACTCGGTCCACGTCTGGAAAGGTTGCAATCGCCCCCGTCATGGAGCCGAGTACCGCCGACAGCTGATCCGAATAGGACCCCCAGTCGGTAGCCCTCGGATCCCTGAAAAGTGCTTTTGTGTTGTGTGTTTCTAGTTGAAACATTATGTACTTGTGATCTGACAGGGAGGCTTCTGTTGATACGTGCCAGTCCCTAATCAGATTTGCTGTATTTTCTGTACAAAAGGTAATGTCTATGACCTCACTCCTGATTTTATTGGAGAAGGTCGGTGTATCGCCTACATTAACAATTTGTAAGTTATTAGACAAGAGAAAATCTAGTAATGACTCACCTCTTGTATTGGTGTCAGTGCTGCCCCATCCTAGATGGTGATGCGCGTTGGCGTCGCACCCCACCAGAAGCTGCTGCCTTCTGACAGTTGAAGCCTCCACCAGGAGTTCCAGGTCTCTAGATGGAGGAGGTGTACTGGCATCGTATGGCAGGTAAGCGGAGCTCAAAATTAGGCCCTGTTTGTCCTTCCCATTCTGCCAGTGGATTATCACTGTAGTGGTGTCTCTGGAACAAAAATCGATTAAAGGCAAGCATTGTACTCCCGACCTTGCAAGAATGCAGGTTCGGTTGTTGTTAATCAAGTTACAAAAAATAAGCTTACCTTCGGCATCTCCCAGTCCTGCGATCCGACCTCGATGGAGCCAAGGCTCCTGGATCAGCGCCAGGTCGATGTGTTTTTGCCGGAATGTTTGGCAGAAGGAGGCCGAAGCCGCCTTACTGTGGTGAAGGTTTATCTGCAGGACTTTCAGCATTGTCTCTTCCTGACAACAAGACAAGAGAGACTTGCCACAGTCCTACATGCGCCTTGCATCCTGCTGCCTTGATGGCTGCAAGAGACGAGTCGTCAACCAGGAAGACAAAGGTGCGGCCTTTGGGGTCCTCCTTTGTCGCCAAGGTCTTCCAGTCTTTGACCCTGAAGCTCGGGTTTTGCTTGTCAAGCATATCCCGGATCCTTTCTGGAGTCCCTGCCAGCTTGACAGGTGCTCTGAGGAACACCTTGGTAGCCCGCAGGATATCCTTTCGGTCACCAACGATAAGCTCAACATCCTCGCCCAGAGGTCTAATACTGGAAATGACTTTCGTCAACCAGAGTTTGGTATGAGAATTGGAGCACGAGATAATGAGTGCTCCTTTCTCCATGTACGAGCCTGAGAAGACTGGGTATGAGCCGTCCTCCAGACACTCGAACTTATCCATAATGGCATTTTCTAATGTTGTGCCCTGTTCCTCGGAGAATTTTTCTTCGGGAAAACATTTGGGCACAACTGCCATTTTGATGGAGGAGAGAGCTTCCTTAAACGATGATCCAGGTTGCGCCGATGTCGATGCACCGCGCTCACCAGATTGTCTAGGTCGCTTCCTCTGTGTTTCAGTGGAAGGGGGAGTTGGAGCATCTGTTCTGCCGCGCTTCTGACCCCCTTCCATGAGTGCGGGAACATTGGCAGCTGTCAAGGCAGCACCTTTGTTCTTACGCTTATCAAATTTTTTGGGGTCATACTCCCTGCCGTATTTGGCCTTGAGAGCACGCCTCCTATCTGATTTGGACATCCTAGGACGCCTCTGTTCCACCCTGAGCGAGACCAACTGCTTGGTAGCGTCCGTCAGCTCACCTGAGAAACCTGGGGTGTCAGGATTTTTCAGGAGGAGGTCTTCGTCCAGCTCAGAGCCCGACTCAACCTCCCCCTTACTAGGATCTACTTCCATGTCGACAGATCTAGAACCCTGCTCGATGGCTGGTTCTCGTCTGTCGACAAAAGAAGCAGATTCGGGTGCTTCTGTGTTTTGGACAAGGTGAGCATGCTCTGAGGCCGCTACCTGTCCTGGGTGACCGGCTGAGTTTCCAGTTGTTGGCTGGTTCTCTGCCGTGTTTAGTTTTTTTGTTTTTTGTTTTGGGTCCATATGATTCCCACGAGTAGAGCAGGGTAGTAAAGAGGTCCGCCGCACAGAGCCCGCATGCACGGTAAGGCTAAGTTTCCCTGAGAGGTCGCCTGGTATCTCAGGTATCCCGTTTAATGCACCATTACCCTGGTACCATTCATCCTATCAGCACGGGTGAAAAACCTTCGGATTAGGGATTTTATTTCAGGGTTTACTCCCTTAGATCCGTTGAATTCAGCCTAGACCTTAGTCCAGCGCAGGGTCACCTCGTGCAGGATGCAACTCTTCATTGCATAGGCCCAACTCTTCAGTCGAGTGAGCCAACTCCAACGGTCTTGAGTGCAGATACACCCCTGAGGGCAAGGGAATGAGTGTCACGTCCCTTGTGACGCTCACCTCCTCAACCTCTCGACAACCAAGTTAAATAACTTGATCCCGCCGCAGCGGCCCAAAATATGTTACTAATACTCCAAGGAACCTTTGTAAGAAGGTCAAAGCCCGTATATTTAATGATTACGCAACATAATAACATTGAAACAGCGACTCCGTAAAATTACGGGATCCGCGTTCTCCGTGAGTTTCGGCGTTCCGTAAAAATACTGGGTTAGCGCTCAAAGTGTTAAGGATATATTCTTATGACTATATATAAGGTACAATTAACCGCAGAACTGGTTATGTAGTAGCTAGCATAATTTACAAAAAAACTTAATAACTCTGTAATTTTTCAGTATAATGTAATGAAATTTGAGGTTTTTGTTAATTTTTAAGTGTAAAATTATGTTATGTGGACAAAATTGTTCTAGATATTTTTTTTTTGTTATGACATTTTCAAGAATAAAGTAAACAAAATTTAAACTTATCTTTTTTACAAGTAATAATTTAAAAATTTCTTATCTAACATGAATTTACACTTATTTTTACCTTATAGAACATTTCATTCCAAACAAAATTTAAAAAAAAATCATCAAAATTGATCAATAATAAATTTAATACATATTTTTTGCGAAACACTGAAAATTTGCTGAATTGAGCCTGGGATTTTATGCAGATACATAACAGATAATGGTTGGGATTTTTGAAACATATGAAAAATTGGATGTCGGGAGCCAAAGGGTTAAGAGAGTGAAGACACTGGCACAAATATGAGCCATCAGTTTATTTTAATGGGGCACTTCTTCATATATAAAGACTGGGTGGTGAACATCAATATGAGTTGGATGGTCCACATTTAAGGAACATTTCCATAATGGCGGCAGAGAACACTCAAACAACACCATACAACATATTTATTTTATCTATATATATACAAAGGAAAAAACCTCAGGTTAAGTTTACAATAGTATTTATTGTCCCTTTTATTATTGTACAATATAAAGAATCAAATTGAATATTTGATTTACAAAATTAATTATAAGAATATAATTAACTTCTTGGGTTAGAATAACAAAATTTATTTAACAATATCCCAAGCTACTGAACTTTAAGTAAAAAAAATCGGGAATTTATTTCGGGTAGGTAATCGTGCCGGTTCATCCAAATAGGAAGTATTATTTTCCTTTTGTTTCATTAATAGGACAAATTAACAAGAATATTCATAAAGTGAGAAAAACTATGTACATAACTAAAAACTATAAAACATAAACATACAATCTTTGTTCATAAAGTCTCTAAGAAGAATTTAATTCATGCATAAAATATTGTTTGTCAAAAGGAAAATACAAATTATTATTTGAAATTCGAAATGTCTATATACAATTAATAAAAGTCTCTGTTCATTTATTCGAAGTAGTAAAATTTCGGTATTTGTATGATTTGTAACGAAACATTTCTGGACAAATGTATAGTTCCAGTAATGTATTGATTAACTGAGTTAATATTGACCTAAGCTGATAAGATTAGACCTTAATCTTAGAGTAATCTTAAATAATCAATAATTAGTGTAAGTGTAGTGGGAGACAGCAACTATATAAGGAGCAGTGGTCAGCTCCAAGAGTCAGTCTTTCCCAGGCTGCCAACCCACAAGGTCCTTCCTTCCTTTCAGGTACGGGAGCGAGCTGAGCTCCCTCTGAAACTCACTCTAACCCTCTCAGGTACGGGAGCGTGTTGAGCTCCCTCTGAGTCCTCGATCTATCCCCCTCAGGTACGGGAGTGTGTTGAGCTCCCTCTGAGTCCTCGATCTATCACCCTCAGGTACGAGAGCATGTTGAGCTCCCTCTGAGTCCTCGATCTATCACCCTCAGGTACGGGAGCGTGTTGAGCTCCCTCTGAGTCCTCGCTCTAACCCCTCAGGCACGGGAGCGTGTTGAGCTCCCTCTGAGACCTCTCTCTATCCTCAGGTACGGGAGCGTGTTGAGCTCCCTCTGAGACCTCTCTCTATCCTCAGGTACGGGAGCGTGTTGAGCTCCCTCTGAGTCCTCACCCTCCTTATACATTTCCCCAAAGGACCACCTTCAAATCAGTCTGGGAATACCCATAGGTATATTCTTTGTAAGAAGGCTAGTGAGTAAGAGCAATTTAATTGTACCTACCAGAGGCAAAAATAAAATTATTTGTAACCAACCAGTCTATTTATTTGGCACCCGAACCCTGGGTTATTTCTTCGACAGAGCATCTTGGGCACATTTGCCTCATTAGGAAGTAAGCGTTACAGATTTAATTGTTTATTTAACACATGGGTAATAGAAAACTTTTATTAATTATTAGTCTTATATTCCTTTATATTATACTGATGGATATATCATTTAATGTTTGTTTATTCAAGTCATATATATATTCGAATTAACACTTGTTTTAAAATATGATAATTCTACATTAACCTTTTGCACTCTATTTATTTGACACTGGGCTGCTCCACCAGCTCCAATTAAAATATTACTGTTTGCAGAATTATTTTTGTAAATTCGCAAAAAATTCCTATAAATAGTAAACATAAGTTATTATATATCATTTTGTTCGGAATAAAACAGAGAATAAGGAAAAAAATTTGAAAGATTAAATAAAAATTGTTTCATTCAGTAGGCCTATTTTGAATATAATCGGTCAAAAAAATCAATCGATTATTTTGTTTTGTAATGAAATTAAAAATAAGAATAATAGAGTTTAGAGCTTTTAAAATATGTACGGTACTTTATTACACTAAATGTGACCATAATAAATAATTTAAAAAATATTCTTGAGGTTTAACAACATTTTTTTATTGAGTAGGCCTATTTTTAATATATTAGGTCAAACAAATAAAAAAAAATATGTTTTTTTTTATGAATTTAAAAGTAGTAATAAAAATGATTAGAGTTTTAAAAATAGTTTTTACAGTAAATATTTCTGTTTAAGTATGTTAGTTGTATTTATATTTATTCAAAAATTTATTTTAACAATAAAATTTTTGCGAAATAATGGTACATAACCACGTTAACGTATAGTTTAAACAGTTGCCATTTCTCAACACAAAATAAAACAAAAACAAGATCTTTACATTAACAAAATTTACACAAAACTGCAAAATAATAACGCACAGTAAAAATAAATACCACTTGAAAAAACGTAAACAAAAGTTACAAGACGCAAGATAAAAGACGATGCTATTTGTATTTCTTGATCATGACTGGCAAACAGCTGCTCAGCTGAACTTCAGAGAGATATAAAATATATTTAACAGCCAATATAATCTGTCATTGGTTTCTACGGTTTTAACAACATTGAAGTCTCATTAGACCGAAAACCACAGATTCTACACTTGTTTAGAACATAGAAATCATATTAAAACGTGTGTCGGAATGAGTCCGACAGTGGAGTGCAACGGCAAGTTAGCGATGTCGGACTGAGTTCGCCTATGGAGCGCAAAAGGTTAAAATATAGAACACATAAAAAAGTATGGTTAGGTCTCACCCGTTTGTGGAGGATGGTTTTCTGAGTGAAATATTTTATCTGTTGTTACTTCTGTTGACCTTTTTTTTAACTTCTGGTTTGTTCCTTCTTAAAAATTTGTAATTTTTTTTAATGTATTTTCTTGTCATCTCTTTCTCTTAGAATTATTGTATAAAATTATTTCACCTTGACTCAAGTGGCCTATCACTTCCATAATTTTTTTCTTAAAAAAAAAATCCCTTGTTGCACATCTGGCATTTTCACTAAATTAATGAAAAACATGTTTTTGTATACTGCACTTTCTATTGAGCTAATTATTTCTTTTGCTGATTCCATTTTATTTTATTCCTTTAACTTAAAATTAACACTTAGCTTTTAAAACTTCTAAATGTACACTGGTTTGATTTCTAATATTTAATACAGATTTGTTTGATCATTAATATTTGTTATAAGCTATTTATTTATTATCTATTGATTCTTTTTTTTTATAATTCTTTGTTTTTTTTTTTTAGGTCTTTTGAATACAAAGTAGAAACCGCGTAATATTTAACCAATCATATTCAAGGTTTCATTGAAACGCTTTCTGTATCGAATACTAGCTTAAATATGTGGAATCGTCTGATTCATTTCGTTGGGTTATGTAATTTCTTTGCGTTATCATAAATGTTAACAGAACTCGTTCGAAAGATTGATTTTTTAAGAAACCGTAAGTTTTCTCGTTGATCTATGTCTGGTTTTTCAAACTGTAGTTATTTTATAAAAATCGATCCCTCTCGCAGTATTTTTAGTTCTGATGACATTAGGCCAAATCCTTATTGGGTTGAAATTTTTTGTTAACCTGAATGATTTTCGTTTAACAAGTACTTTGCTTAGTAATGTGTTTGTATTTTTAGTTTGTTTTTAACAGTGTTTATGATTTTAGTTAGCTTGAGAATGCAGCATGGTTTTTTGCAGGTTAGGACTAAAGAGCTAATGAGTCTAATGACATCTATGGGAGATCAAGAGGTAAGTTGCAATTTGCACAGGAAAATAAAAATAAGCAGAGTGACCGAGAGGATTTACTTACGTGCTATACGCTGTTCTCCCGTCTTCGTTAGTTTAACTGACAAGAAGTCAAAATGTTTCCTGTTATAATTATTGTATATGAGTGATTATTATAGTAAGGACAAAGCACAAATACAATATGTATATAGTTTTACAATTTTTATTGAGCCTTGCCAACCATGACGGCATTTACAAGGCGACTTAACATTCTGTAAAATGGAGTTTTACTAAGCACCTTCGGCCAATAGATTATTATAGTCACTATTTATATAAAATAAAGACTATTAGTGGCAAATACCATGTGAAATTATGTAAAAGGAATTGGCTACTTTAGATGTGCATGGACTAGCCGAAAAAATCGTTATCCGAAATAGCTTTATTTCTGAGAACCCCTTTATTTTAGTTAACTGGGGTTCTACTATACTATTAGGGATGGGTCGATTCTCGATTCCAAAAGTCGATTCCACCGATTCTCGGCACTGGAATCGGCATCAAGTCGATTTCGTGAAAGTCGATTCCGATTCCATTTATTTCGGCCCGGCCACCACCAATCTCTGCAAATACGTTTGGTACGCTGATTACCACGGCCCCGGTTTATATTTCCTCGTTATATTAGTCGTTACATCCCATTTCATTACAATACGAAGTACTCGGAGAATCTACACTGCACCAAAGTAATAGAGTAGCCGAAGTAGCCGTACCGTTACGTCTAGCCGTTAGTAGCGATTACTTTATGTGTTTGCAAACTAGGGATGGGTCGATAACGATACCTATCAACAAAACACAGAATGTTCATGGAAGAAATTAACGCCGGAACACAGTCAGCAGTAATTTCATGAAATATAGGCGTTAAAACGTAATTTAATATACCACAGAAGGTTTTCACGAAAAATGATGAAACCCGAATACAATTAGGCAAAATTTATGAAATATCAGTTAAAAAACATAATTTAAGAACCACAGTGAATGTCCGAAAAAAAATCAATGCTCAAATACAATTTGTGCCAAATTTATGTCATTGGTGAAATATTATTTAAAATAAAATGACGAATGTCCGCAAAAGAATGCGACGTCCGAATATTATTATCACTAATTTTATAAAACGCCGGCATTCAATCGCAATTATACAAAAGCGTACGTCCGCGAATAAACCTACTCTCGAGAAAAATGGAATGTCCGTATAAGAAATTGTTACGAAAAATACAATTAACCTAGTCTAATTTAATAAAAACAATGCGTTAAATACAATAGCGTTAAAACATAATTTAAGAACCACAGTGAATGCCCGCAAAAAATCGCTGCTTGAATACAATTTGTGCCAATTTTATGAACATGAACTACCATTGATGAAATATTATTTAAAATAAAATGTTGAATGTTGTAAAAAAAAAAAATATACAACGCCGAATATTATTAGCGCTAATTTTATAAAACGCCGGCGTAAACCTTAATTGAAATTATAACGGCTAAGCTCTGCAAAAATGTAATTTAGATGATAATTGTAAAATTCGGAAAAAGTGGAAATTAAATGTAGCTATTTTCGGGAATGAATATCAAGTAAAACAAAGGCATTCCGCCGGGACTCCTACAAAAATCATAAATCACGGGTAACGTAAGTCTTAAAAATGTCCAAAATGTTTTACCCGACCTAAAACAAATAACATTATTACTTTAAACTTTCGTTACCGATCTATAAAATGTGTTAGTTTTCGTCACAGTAACACCCTAATTCTATAAATAGACACGATAAGAAATGGATCCAATACACACCATGGAAATAAGTGGTTGGCCTTGAGCCTACCTGACTTGATTTCTTCTGTAGAAATAACAGCCTACTCATAACAATTGCCTAAACATTTTACTGGGGAAAATGTCTACATACATAAAATTAAGAATGCTTTGCATTTTTCCCTACTGATATTTATTTTATATGGTTTTTCTGTTCTTAAGTTATCTTTAAATAGTTAAACCCATACTCTTTAATAGTATATTACGTTACAAGCCTGGTAAATAGGGTTTTTCCGTACGAGTATGATAGTTCCCGGGTGCAACCGAGTGCAGGATTTGCATGTGCAAGCACAGAAAAACTTACCGGACAAGTTACGTATGACATTTATCACTATACTACTCCGAAAAAGCAACATATTTTTAATCAAAACATCTTTTTATAAAAAAACAAAAACAACTTGTTTAATTTTTCTGTTATATTTCTATTGACCAAATCAATCAGCTGTTCACATAAAACTGATGTTTATTCTTATTTTTAAAATAAGCTGGAGAACGGTAAAATCAGCTGTTTACTTCAAACTGATACGTTTATTCTTATTTGTAAAATAAGAGAACGATAAATTTACTGATCCCTACAGAGCTGATTTTACAGTATTGTGCACGGAAAATAAGGCCTTGCATGTGTGTGTTTTCTACGTCTATGTGCACAAGTATAGAAAACAGCTTTTTCGGTGCAGTATAATGAAAAAAATGTATACATATTTAATGAATCCAAATCGGCAGTTTTATGTAAGTTCCTCTTAGTTCAATAACAATATTAACAAATAATATTAAACCAAGTAAAAAATCCCATGCAGTAAAAATTAAATAACAATGTTTACTTCCATTTACAATTATTATGGTAATTGGAATCGAGAATTGGGAATCGATTTCTTGGAATTGGAATCGGTATCAGTGTAATGTCTCAAATCTAAGTAATACAAAAACATCCACTTCTAACAG
>JAGFPH010000240.1:726089-737926 GCA_018207615.1 Philaenus spumarius | reverse complement strand
ATTTCAAAGGAATACCTATAATTTATAAACCAATATAAGCAATTATATCAGAATTGATAAATTTGAGAATTACCCATCCCTATCTATATAAATAAAAATGTAAATGTGCGTTTGTTTAAATGATAATCTCCGAAAGTTCTTCACCGATTACTTTGAAATGTTGACACAATATTGCATTCGAATCCACGAGTGTTTTTATATACTTTTTGAAAAACTGCAGCATCTAATGAACATAAAAACAACAAAAAATATGCTCAACATTTAACAAAAATGCAAGCGCCATTACATATGTTTATGGACTATAATAATAACAGCTGTAGTCAACTGTTTCCTATAATATTTCGATTATCAGCTGATTTCAAACTTAAAACAACTATATTTGGATTTCTATCTTTTAAGATAGGTTTTTGTGAACATTGAAATCTGTTGAAGTAAAAACAACACATACTATCTACACTAATATTAAAAAGAGGTAAAGTTTGTTTTTTTGTTTGTTTGTATGTATGTAGGGAGTAATCTCTAAAACTACTGAACCGATAGAAAAAATAGTTTTACTAATAAAAAGATGCACTATCCCTGAGTAACATAGGCTATAATTAATTTAGGTAAAAACCTTTTTTTATTTCAATATTTGTAAATGTAGTCGGAAAAAATGTTAGGTTAGGCCTAGAATGATATACCAAAGCATGTATTTACAATTATTACCATAGCAACCAATTGAATAAAATAACAAATAATATAGCTGTTTGCTTCAATATTTCCATTAACAGCAAGCTGATTTCAAAATTTGAAGCAATTATTTTTGTATTTCTAGCTTTTAGGTTAGGGTTTTAAAGTGTTGACCTGAGCCTTGATGGTTCTTTTAACCATTATTAACTGCTGTTATGAAATATAAGAAATAATTTGGTTTGGACATTTATCATTATTTACCATCTTAGTTTTGAGGTTAATATTAATACTACACCTTTATTATAAATAAAATATAACATATGCTTTTAGAAGGTTCTGTTGGGGGTTGGCGTGCGGAGCACGCAGGGGTCTCCCCTAGTATACTATATAATAGATAGATCAGATATGTAGTTAAAATTGTTCACATTTATGTGAAATTGTATGTAGATGTGCAAAATCTTAATATAACGTGCTAAAATGATGAAAAATATTTTGGATTTAGGCTACTTTTGTTTTAGACATTTACCAAGAAGAAAATATCATTATTATTCTCTCTAAAGGTACGTTTCCATTATGACATGTTCCAGGCACGTGTTCCAGGATGTGTGCTTGACGTTTGTTGAAATGGAAATAGTCTGCGAAATGTCCCGGGACACATCCCACACAGTGAATTTTCTTTTCCACTTCTGCAAGACTACACTCAATAATTTCTGAATGCGTTGCTGGGCATCGTTCGGATTGTTGCTGTTTTTGTGGCTTGAACTAGTTACATTCCAAAGCACTGTTCTTGTTCATATAGTTCAATAAGTTTTGCTACTTTACATTTTAGACCATTCCATCCTACGAAAAACAAGACTAAGCACTAGCAAACACGAACAAGGTAGTATATTTATAGGTTAAGATTTTAACAGACAGCGAGTGTAGAAATGTAGACTGACCGCGTGGTCGACTCCTGCGCATGCGCGTGTCCCGGGGTCAAGTTGCAGGCTGTTTCCATTCTCCGGGGCACTAATGCTATCACATAACCCTCAGTGTCAAAACATGTTGTGTCCCACGGTCGTCTGGCACATTTTTCTCCCTGGCATTTGTGCCGGGATTTGTTCCAGACTGTTTCCATTTAAACAAACTTTGAGCATCTGTGCCGGTGCAGTAATGGAAACTGGGTTTAAGTCTTTATTTTCTTCCACTACAGACAAATTTTGATTTAATTTTTCATACAAAATAAAAATATAATTTTGTCTCTTGTGAATTTTTTGTTAAGTAAACGGTTTTTGAGATATTCAGTGTTAAAAAGTATAATTGGCTGCCATTGTGAAACTAGTAAAGGAAATTGGTTGATTACTTTTCTGAAATAGGGTCTTTATAGCACTAAGTAGCATACACAATTTCTATCTCTCGTCAATTACTGTTAAAACACAAAATGGCAGGTGGATAGAAATCCAAGTGTTTTAGAACATACGTGTAATGCCTAACTGCACTTCGTATTTTTACTGCTCCTGTTAATCCATGACTTCATTGCAGAATCATTCACTAAACAAAACATTTTTAGAATCAGCAAAAGTTAACTCTCTTTCTGATAATTTTATCACAGCTTTCTATTTTAATTGGGCTAACATTAGATTATAAAAGGTATTCCCATAGATTTGACTCTCTTTTGGCACAAAGTTGGTAGGTGGGTCGTTAGTTCTGAGATAATTACCCCGGCGAGTGTTGTGTGAGTGAAAATCCGAATTTAGATTATCCAACTTTGTATTTTCATGTACAACTGTAACATATGACAGTGGAAGTATTTTATATTTTTGAAAAGAGATTTGCACAAAATTCTATTTTCACCTAAAATTAATAGTTGTCTTCTGAATTTTGAACAGGATATTGCCACTTGAGAAGTTACCCCAAACAGTTATACCATATGAAATTATCGAATGTATGTAAGCAAAATAGATTGTCCGTAAAACCTTTTGAGAATATACCCATCTCAAGGACCTAATACAAATCCAGATTTGCTAAGTTTACTTAAATTTCATCTATATGGAATTTCCAATTTTAACTCTCATCTATATTTTTTATTCCAAGAAATTTAGTAATAGTTACCACTGAAATAATATAATTTTCATTGAAAAATTTAAAAGTATTAGCTATATTATATTTTGAGAGAAACAACGTACTATAAGTTTACAATCTATTTGTTTTCATTGAGCCAATCATTTTTTTCAAGAAGTACTAATATAATATGTTGATCAGTATTTGGGTTCTTTTCCATTGTACTCTGGCCAGATGTAGTTAGTTAGTTCAGAAAAATTAATTTAGATTAAAACACCATTTCAAAACGTAAAGTAAAAAAGGCTTGATTGTTTACACAAAACTAATTTGAGGACCAAAAGCTTTCAATATCATTAAAGTTCTTCAAAAGCTTGGAAAGTACTTTTGGTTCTTTCTTCAATTTTACTTTTACTTGAATTTAAACTCATTTCAGCATTCTTGTTGCATATTTTACTTTTTGTTTCAAAAACACAACTCACAAGCTTTTGTATTATTACTTGTAAATTTGAAAACTTGTTGCATAGACAGACAGCATTAGTGTTTTTTATTATCAGTACCAGTACATATTATGATTGTTGTCTACCAGCTGAACTTTGTTCAATCTGATTTTGTTTGTTTCAATGTTATCAACTACTGGTTGGAGGTTAAAGGAAAAGAACCAATATTTGTCCTGAATGTGAACTATATTTACAATTATTTTTGCTATATTGTAGAATCGTTTGACGGCTGGAGTTGTTGGGAATATCGTAAACCTGCAGGCAGAAGAAATTGCAAAAGCTGTGGAACATTATACTGAGCTTCAAGCACAATCAGAGGTAAAGGAATTATTAAGATGTAGTTTAGTTATACCTGGCTTACTGAATACCCTATCAAGATTTAAGCTCTTATATAGCTCAAAATACTTCATAAGTTTATTTTGTTTTGTTCCTTGGCAAATTAATGCAATTTTTATAACAACAAGGGACTAGCATGAAAGTCGTATTAGTTTAAAATTCCAAATTGAAATAATATAAATTTCAATTAAAATATCCCACCCCCATCTAAAACTGACAGTCCACAACACAAGTCACAACCATACATCAATTTACAGCAAAACAATATATTACAATTTAAATACTGCCTGCATTAAACAAATACACAATATACACATAATAAATGGTATTCTAAATTTATATTTCCTCAGGTGTGGCTGAGAAACTCCTTTACTTATTTATTTATTTTTCAGCCGTTGGCAAAGTACAGTGTATGGCTATAATTATAATTTGCATTACATTTAAACATAAATCCTTAAATATACTGTAAAATCATAAATAAATAGACAATATAAGACTGTATATAATAATAAAATAGAAGCACTACAAAACATTAATTAAATATTTCAAGCTATACATCCAAATTTTTACGACATTGCTAATAACCTAATTCCTTAAAAAATATCATGAATCTAAATAAATATATGAACAACCATCTGTAACAAAATAAATAAATATACCACTCTTCTGAAATTAAATAACAAGCCGTTGTTCGTGAAAACAAGCTGTAACACCAGGACACAGTTTATCAAGGACAACCCTATACAATAACACTTTTAATTGCCTCTTTAAATGTTGGCAATTTTCTGTGGCTTTTAGAGACTCTGGGAGCCTGTTAAATAGTTTTATCCCAGTGGCTTGAGCAGGTAGTTTAGTATCTTTACTTAATCTATGTGTTCTAATCTTAGATTGCCTTTTTTCCTAGTTAAGTTTCCTGTTGAAGTGGATACTAAAAAGTATCCAGAAAGTAATAGCTCTCTCTGTTTGTAAAATGAATTTTATTCTGAATTTGTATTAATTTGATGGGAAGTTTATTCGTTTATTTATTTATTTTATTTATTCAGCATTGGTTTCTTGACACATATTATTTGTATCAAACAGGTCATATACACAAAAATACAATCCATCAGAAAAATACACATAAAATACAATTAAACAACAATCAGTTCAAAAAAGTAGAGAAAATATACAATAAATCATGTGGATACTGTCAGCTTTTCTTGTCAGTTTTTATACTTTTCAACCCTTCATTGATGAACATTTTTCTCCTTATGTATATCCATGTAATTATATATAAGTGTGGGTATATTTAATACTGATTTCATAACTGTACATATTTGGGAAAGTCAATATTGACAGTTATGAAATACAGTTTTGATGTTTATAACAACATTAATATTTTAACTTTCCATCTAAAATATTTTAATCAAAAAAGTAAAACAATATTTTAAGTAAGAATAATTCATTTTATCCGTTTACATTTGTAGGCTTCCAATGCTGTGCAGCTTCGGAAACTTGAAGAACGTGAAGCGGCTTTAGGAGCTGAAAAGACAAAGTTGGAGGCAAAACTAAAAGAAGAGAGCGAGATGTTGGCAAACATGAAAGCAGTTCAGGATCAAGAATCACCTTCACATACATTGACTGAAGCCGAACAAGGGTTAGTTATTTGTGTTTGCCAAATTATGGTTATGTTGAACTCCCCTTCTTCTCAATATTCAATAACCAAAGTTTGGTACATGTTTTTCAGCTTCGGTACATCTTCTGAAGATCTCGAAACAGAAATACATATTTTTTCAACAAAAAAAATTTAATGGTTTTTTAAAAATACTCAGTTACATTCTAAATATTTTTGTAGTTTAAATTTTTTAAATTCTGGTTTGGAAAATACAAATTTAATAATTCTACTAGCCGATGTTTAAAATTTGTAACAAAACTCCAGTAAAATTTCAAGTTGATACCTTGTATGGTTCCTAAAAATTGTGTTCTTAAAGTTGAAAAAAACAAACTATAAAAAACGAGGAAAAACTATTTATTTACCAAAACACAAGTATTGGATAACTTACTTATAAGTTAGACCTCCAGACCTCCCTAAAAGGCTTCTTGATTATATTATGCTTAAATGTATAACAGCAATTGCTGGCACAAAAAATTAATCAATTAAAATCATACTAAAATAAATTAATAGAATTAATTACTGCAAATAATAAAAGACTTCATTTAGAATAATTTATATTACGAAAACTCTTACATGTAAAATAATGATAAATTCAAATTAAAAGCATGAATCAAACTTTATTTTCCCAAAAATTATAACTGGCACTCATTTAAATTATTGGTGAATTTAAATTGTACCCAACCACTCATTTAAATTATTGGTTAATTTAAATCATAGCCAACCACTCATTTAAATTATTTGGGAATTTAAATCTTAGCCAACCACTCATTTAAATTATTGGAGAATTTAACTTGTAGCCAAAGACTCATTTAAATTATTATGGAATTTTAATTGTAGCCAACCATTCATTTAAATTGTTGGGGAATTTAAATCATAACCAACCACTAATTTATATTATTGGGGAATTTAACTCATAGCCAACCGTTCATTTTAATTGTTGGGAAATTTAAGTAGTAGCAATCCACTCATTTAAATTATTGGAGAATTTAAATCATAGCCAACCACTCATTTAAATTATTGGAGAATTTAAATCATAGCCAACCACTCATTTAAATTATTTGGGAATTTAAATCTTAGCCAACCACTCATTTAAATTATTGGAGAAATATAACTTGTAGCCAAAAACTCATTTAAATTATTATGGAATTTAAATTGTAGCCAACCACTCATTTAAATTGTTGGGGAATTTAAAACATAGCCAACCACTAATTTATATAATTGGGGAATTTAACTCATAGCCAACCATTCATTTTAATTGTTGGGAAATTTAAGTAGTAGCAATCCACTCATTTAAATTATTGCAGAATTTAAATCACAGCCAACCGTTCATTTAAATTATTGGAGAATTTAAATCATAGCCAACCATTCATTTGAATTATTGGAAAATTTAAATCCTAGTCAACCACTCATTTAAATTATTGGGAATTAAAATAGTAGCCAATTACTCATTTGAATTATTGGAAAATTTAAATCCTAGCCAAACAAACATTTAAATTATTGAGGAGTGTAAATCGAAGCCAACCACCCATTTAAATTATTTGGGTTGTAATCAATCACTCATTTAAATTATTGGGAAATTTAACTCGTAGTCAACCACTCATTTAAATTATTGAGGAATTTAAATCGTAGTCAACCACCCATTTAAATTATTGAGGAATTTAAATGGTAGCCAACCACTAATTAAATTATTGGGGAATTTAAATTGTAGAGAACCACTTATTCAAATTATTTGGAAATTTAAATAGTAGCCAACCACTCATTTAAATTGTTGGGGAATTTAAATCATAGCCAATCACTTATTTAAAAATAAAGTTTCTTACCTTCTTTTCTTCCGTCACGTGACCTCTTCTTTATATTCGTTAGTGACGCGTTTCGGGACTTTTATCCCATCATCAGACACAAAATTACTCAATCGAGGTCGTCATACATTTGAGTTGCCGGCCGGTCGCCAGAAGGTGTACACTTAAACGTGAAATGTGCTATGTGTGTTTTTTGTAATTTAATTTTAATGTATGACGACCTCGATTGAGTAATTTTGTGCCTGATGATGGGATAAAAGTCCCGAAACGCGTCACTAACGAATATAAAGATGAGGTCACGTGACGGAAGAAAAGAAGGTAAGAAACTTTATTTTTAATAAATCAGTGACCTGGATACTGAAAATGAATTCATTACTTATTTAAAGTATTGGGGATTTTAAATCGTAGCCAAATACTCATTTAAATTATTGGTGAATTTAAATCGTAGCCAACCACTCATTTAAATTATTGGGAAATTTAACTCGTAGCCAACTACTCATTTAAATTATTTTTGAATTTGATTTATTGGTGAATTTAAATCATAGAAACCACTCATTTAAATTGTTGGGGATTTTAAATTGTAGCCAACCAATCATTTAAATTATTTTGGAATTTAAATCGTAGCTACCACTCATTTGAATTATTGGTAATTAAAATAGTAGCCAACCACGCATTTAAATTATTGAGGAATTTAAATCGTAGTCAACCACCCATTTAAATTATCGGGGAATTTAAATGGTAGCCAATCACTAATTAAATTATTGGGGAATTTAAATTGTAGAGAACCACTTATTTAAATTATTTGGATATTTAAATCCTAGCCAACCACTCATTTAAATTATTGGTAAATTTAAATTGTAGTCAACTACTCATTTAAATTATTGGGAATTTAAATCGTAGCCAACCACTCACTTAAATTGTTGGGGAATTTAAATCGTAGCCAACCACTCATTAAAATTATTGGAAAATTAAAATCATAGCCAACCACTCATTTAAATTATTGTGGATTTTAAACAAGATGTATAGAATACCAGGTGGGCCCGTTCCTGGCTGTTGATGCCCACCCTCATACTAAATCAAAACAAATTTATTTATTTTTTAAACCAAAACCTTACCGATGATCACGATTCATTTTTTTAAAACCTAAACCTTACCGATGAAGGGATGAATGGAACATTACCATAGCTGTTGTGACATCGACGCGTCTACTCGGCTGCTTAGCATTACTCTATACCACCCGTCTCTAGAAGCATCTTTTAAGACCGTTGGGTAAACCATTGAGTATAGAATAGATAATGGTTCTATGATTGAATGGACCACGTTGAAACTCGACCATGGTTGTTATAGAAAAATATTTATAAAACGTGTTAAACAATCAGTTAACAGTTAAGCACTAACATAACAAAACAAACTCTTTAGTTGCAGTGGTGGATGTGTACTTAAATGCTATGAATAATTTTACTAATGCAAGACAAAGTTAGGCACAAAGGGAAATAAAAACAATCATATTCGTTTGTATAATTATATGACTTTAATGATATGATATGTAATATACAAAGTGATATAAAATAAATACAAATTGTGGAGTTTTATTTTCAAGCATGTTTTATATCATTACAAATACTCTTCATTGTTAAGGTCTGTTGGTATACTTTCATACCATGTTATTAAACGAACATTTTTTCTTTTTTTTATTCCGGTTTTCTTCACTAATTCCCTTGTTTGCTTGATTTATAAATTTGATTCTAATAAAAACTCTTGTTCTTGCAAATCTTCTAAGTTTTGCTGAGATATGAGGGAATACTTCTTTCAATATGTCATAAAAGTAGTTCACAATTCCAGCTTCTTTTTTTTATCCATCCATGTTCTTCACCGTGGATTTGTTCAAATATCTTGTTCCTCGTTGACACCATTTCTACCAAATCTTTCCTTGGAGTAGTCAATCCTGCTCTACTTAATATCTCAATCCTTCCGTTGTCCACAACATCCTCTTTAGAATACAGTTTGTCTTCTTTGTTTTTAAAGGCTAATTATCCCGTAATATACCTCAACGCTTGTATGCGTCGATATCTCAAATTTTCGGGTGCTTCAATTGAGTTAAATTCCCCCCCCCCTCATCATATTCATACACAACAGTAGTACTCTCAGTGTGTGTAACATTTGGTTTTATACCTTTAAAAACTTCACTGGTTAGATAAGGATTTTTCATTGGTTGGTGTTCGGTCTCGTGTACATTCGATGTACTAGGCAGGGGAAGTTGAGATCCTAACAAAATTCTTAAAATCTATTTTTAAATTCGGTAGGCGTTGGATTCCCATAACCAAAACCGGCAGCTCGAATTCTAGAAAAGAATCCTTCGAGTACATCTTGATTCAGGCGACATGTTAAATTAATGTACTTAATGTAATGGCACTTCGGCAAAAAATCAAATGGCTCAGTAAATCACTCAAAAATTGGGGGTTATTGGGGTGGGTAATTTCGAATCTGCCCTTCAAAAATATGTCCGATCACCCTGGGACCCCCATGGGGTTAGGGGGGAGGAGGCACTTCGGTAAAACATTTGAAGGCCTACTGATTGATTCTACTTCAATGAGAATGCTTCACTTTGTTACTTTTTGCCGAAGTGCCCCACACCTACCCCCATGGGGGGTCCCAGGGTGGTCAGACATATTTTTCAAGGGCAGATTCTGAATCTGTGACCCCAAAACCCCTGTATACAAATTTTGATAAGTTTTCATGAATTCAAACAATTTTTATATATTATGGAAATGATGCACTTTATGCATGGCCAAAATGCACTTTTTGTCTGACAACAAGGTATTATATATAGACTTTTTTTCGTGAGACTTCTCCGAACACAATGCAGAAAACCGCATTTGGATCGGTGCTGTAGAAAAATATTTAGGATTTATGGTCTAATTTCCCTGGTCTATATATATCTTTGTGGCAATACACATCTTGCATTGGCGGGAGTAGATTCGACTACGTCATCATGCCTTTCCCCCCTCCACTCACTAGCACCAGGCTCGGATCGGGCTCACCTGGTATTCTATACATCTTGGATTTTAAATCGTAGCCAACTACACAATTAAACCTTTGGGGAATTTAAATCGTAGTGAACCAAGCTTCTTCCTTCCAGGCCTGCAGAATATGTCCGAACGCCCGAACGAGGTTCGGGGGAAATTGGGACTGAGCTGGGGAAATTTTGGCCGGGGAAAAATTCAACAAAAATAAGGGAAATATAATTATTTTGGGGAAAAATTGATAAGAAATGAATGGGAACAAAGGTCAGCTTAATCGGTTTGTATGATACATATACAAACACACCACCACACACACACAAAGTGTGTTGTCTGCTCTCTGTTGCAAATCGGACAGGGTTCCTATTTAATTTTCACCGCACAAAATATCGTACGGTGGAGCAGCGATACGACATTAATATTCACTGCACAAAATATCGTACGGCCGAGCCGCCGATACGATATTTTTGTGCCGGTTGATGAATGGCAGTTTCCTCATTCTTGACGGGCGTTCAAATACATTCGTTGTTAATTAAAAAACAATTATTAAGATACCGGTACGGTATGCAAATTTTGATTAGTTTCATACAAATGATATTATTCAAGCGATTAGAATTAAATCATATTAAACCAAATAATACGATACTTAATGTATGGTTATTACCGATGTTTTTTAATTTTCTTTTACCGAAATTCGAAATCAGTCTTTATCAGTAAAATGCGTACAATATGATGTGCGTACTCATTTTTTATTACTTGGGCATGCATTAAAATGCCGAAGTATTGAAATGATGCGATGATTTTGTGTGTGTCAGTTTTCCTGTATACACGGTATAAGCACTCACAGACGTCGTAGAAAACTTCTGATGGTACCAAAATCTTCGTAATTTTATTGCGGAGAGTTGAAAAGCTTTTGAGCTTTCTAGCGTGAGGCAGAGCGCGTCAGGGTCACATTTTTGGGTCAACATTTTGAAAATATTAAGTCAAAATTATGAAAATACAGTGTGGGGGTATCGTTTTATATGTTTTTGGGTACGGGAAAACCGACTTTTGACATTTAAAAGTCGTAGCGCATCGGGATCACGTTTTTTAATCAAAATTCAGTGTGGGATATCATTCTATGTGTTTTTGGTTGCGGGAAAACCGATTTTGACAGTTAAAAAGTCGCAGCGCGTCGGGATCACGTTTTTGGATCAACATTTTGAAAATTCAGTGTGGGGTATCGTTTTATATGTTTTTGGGTACGGGAAAACCGATGTTGACAGTTAAAAAGTCGTATCGCATCGGGATCACGTTTTTGGATCAACATTTTTAAAATTCAGTATGGCGTATCGTTTTATATGTTTTTGGGTACGGGAAAACCGACTTTTGACATTTAAAAGTCGTAGGGCATCGGAATCACGTTTTTTAATCAAAATTCAGTGTGGGATATCATTTTATATGTTTTTGATTACGGGAAAACCGAGTATGACAGTTAAAAAGTCGTAGCGCGTCGGGATCACGTTTTTGGATCAACATTTTGAAAATTCAGTGTGGGGTATCGTTTTATATGTTTTTGGTACGGGAAAATTGATTTTTAACATTTAAAAAGTCGTAGCGCTTCAGGATCATGTTTTTGAATCAAAATCCATTGTGAGGTATCGTTTTAAATGTTTTTGGGTACGGGAAACCGATTTTGACACTTAAAAAGTTGTAGCGCATCGGGATTACGTTTTTTGATCAAAATTTGAAAATACAGTGTGGGGCAACGTTTTATATGTTTTTGGGTATTGGACAACCGATGTTGACAGTTAGAAAGTCGTAGCGCATCGGGATTACGTTT
>JAGFPH010000240.1:711060-726079 GCA_018207615.1 Philaenus spumarius | reverse complement strand
CATAACATTTAACTTTGTTTTAACCGTTTAAGTATTAGGCCCGTGTTACACTGTAAAATATTTTATAAAATATGTTTTATAAAAGACGGTATCCACCTATTATAAAAGATTTGAAAAGTGATTCTCTTTTATAAAACATTTTGGACTTGTACTAAAAGGTAAAAATGTATCTTAACATTTTATAAAAGGTAAAATGCCAACCTCTTAAATTTTATAAAAGAAATGTTATAAAAGAAATACATTATAAAAGATGGCCCATTACACCATCAAAGATCTTTGTCACAGAACTTTTATAAAACATATTTTATAAATTATTTTACAGTGTAGTACGGGCCTTAGGCCTACTTTTAAACATAATAAAATAGCAATAATCAAGTTGTATTTTTTTGTTTTAAACCTTTTGGGACCATCTGAAGATATTTCATTGTAGTTAATTAAGTGAAAATAATGCTATTGTTATTTTTTTGAAGATTTATATTGGAATTTATAATGAAAATTATTAAAACATAAGGTCAATAAATATGTTGAAATAGATAAACAAACTGTGTTTATGTCTGGTGCATCTGTAGCGAATATCGATCAATTTAGGGGAACTTTTTAGTGAAAAAAAGTGTGTTCTGGGGAAATTTTGTGTGCTAAAACATTTTCTGCACCCCTGCTTCCTTCTTCTTTGAACTCTGGCCTCTTTGGTTCCTCCAGGCCAGCTCAATCAACTTTTCAGATCCAACTTGAGCGCAGAAACAGTATGTCGTTAGTAATCATTGAATCAATTGGTTTAATCCAAGTATAGACATTTTTTACAATTAAATGTTATTACACTGTCTTGATATCAACTGTACCTTCCCACAAAAGTTTTTTTTTAAATTCTGGTCCAAAAAAAATATTATTAAAGGATTTATCATCATTCTGAGTTTTTCCATGCAAAGATTTTTCAAGAGAGAAGAATCTGCTAAAGCTTTAATGTGGGCTTTACAATTTCCATTACAGCCAAGAGAATACAAATATTTGTGGGTATATTATTGCTTATTATTGCTTATTGCTTATTTTCAGTGTGCACTAGACTAAACTCTTGCACTTAGTTAAGGCGAACACAGCTCATGTCATCAGTTGAGAGCCTATACAGACAGAAGACTCACCCAGCCCTCTTCATTTTCTCTAAATTGTCATTATTGGATCTAGTGGTATTACCATACTAACTTTGTAGTTTATCAATAACTTTAACTGTCAGTGTCATTGTAAAGACTTACCTTCTTTAAGTTCTTTTTACCTAGCTTTTGCTTCAGCACACATAACTGATAGCCCATTTTGTTTCTGTACGTGGTCGATACCTTCAAGCTTTTCAACCAACATATTTCCATATGGTTCGTCTTCAGTCACCACCCAACTGTCTTGATTTGGTGTCACCACCACTTAAAAACTTGACATAACTCAATCCTCGCGTTGCCCTAGACCGTCAGTAAACCGCAACCGCAGCTTGAATTTCCATGCCGCCACTCAGTCTATTATAGTTTTTGACACAGTGCATTTCTCCCTAGCTTTTTTATCTTCATCGGTCTTGTTTTTTCTTCACAATTCTTTTCTCGACATTCAGAATTTTGCTAGTATCGAGACTCTTAACTGTGTAGCAACCATTTTTATCTACAAAACCGCTGCAAGTATCACCAAACATATTGGCAGTCTGTAGATTTGACATTTTCTTCTATTAATGCAAGCAGTATCCTCAAACAAGTAACCCTACAATAAAGTTACTTAATTGGCAAAGAAAATCCCTCAGGCAACTTCAATCTTGTCAGAAAACAGTGGTACTCCAGTTCATCTTCTCTCATGTTGGAAGAGGCGGTGGTGAAATGACTGACAATCTTGCCAAAAAAGAAACAGAAGTACACACCAATAAAACAATGGTGATGGGATATCTTTTCTAAATTTTTCGATATAAACAACAACAACAACAATATTGCTACTGTTTCTAGAGCTATTGACTCTATTTACACTTACTTTATAATGATGTTTATTCCATTCTACTTCACTTCAGTGCACAGTAGAATCTCATAAGTTAGATCAACCAGGACCAGGTACGGTAAAGGTTAACCAGAGAATATTGAAAAAAACCAGAATGGGGCCTAAAATTGACAAATCTTGTTCTCTTTCATCACAAAACCAAACAAACAATGCATCATCTAGCCTTTCTAATTTAACATTTTTGGCTTTACCAACATTATATAAATTGTTCTGTGAAAAAAAGTTTTTTCTCATTTTAGTTCCTTTTTTTCTTCCCATCTTCCAATGGTCAGAATTCCTACTATGAATTCAGCAGCAAGCTTCTTAAATTGTTCACCTTTATTGTATGTAATGATTCCTTTCCATCATCACAATAACATTTGATCAGTACTACACAACTCACACAGTGACAACAAAGGAAACAAACTCAAACAAAAGTGTAGCACAACTGAAGTGAACGCATTACAAGTGCAGTAGTGTTATCTGTGACTGAACCGTAGTTTCTAAAAAATCATCGTCTTGTTAAGCAGACAGTAGTCTTATCTTGTTAAGCAGGCAGTAGTCTTGTTTTGTTAAGCAGACAGTAGTCTCGTCTTGTTAAGCAGACCGAGTCTCATCTTGTTAAGCAGACAATAGTTTTGTCTTGTTAAGCAGACAGTAGTCTTGTCTTGTTGTGCAGACAGTAGTTTTGTCTTGTTAAGCAGACATTGGTCTTTTTTTGTTAAGCAGACTGTACAGTCACACTGTGTAGTGACTGCTGATGCTTACAAAAATAATGCATATTGTATTTTGGGTTTTCATACTCAGCATTACTTTTTTCCAAACTGGTCCGGGTTATGCGAAAATCTGGGTTAAGGAAGACAGATTTACTGGGGTTCTACTATACTTCACAATAATACTCCTGTACAAAAATAGTTTTTACAAAATTATAAGAAAACAATTTAATTCTGCTTTTTAAAATTTTATAATTATGTGTTCTATTTCAGAGTACTGAAAAAACTACAACAACTCGTTGTTACTAATGAATCTCTTAAGCAGCAAGAAATGCAGTTCCGAGAGAAATGCAAGATAGAGTTAGCAGCTTTACAGCGGAAAGCCAGGTTATATAAACAAATTATGTTATCTCTAGTTTTACTGTTTTCATTATAATGTACAAAGTATATTCACCTCCTGAACTTATAAATCAATCCATGATTTAATTTCTGCTTAACCCTTACCACCAGTATTTTCTAAACCATAGTTTCAGAACAAACTAGAATTATTTTTGTTTAAAATTACCTCACTTCTAAATTGACTGTAACTTGGCACTGTAACTGAACACCTACCTACTGACATTTGTATGTATTTTAATGCAGTGTTGATTGGGAATTGCTTGTCATATCAGAATTAAAAAAATATATGTATGGGAGTGGTGGTAAAAGAGGGAATTATTAAAATACCATTATGTAAGTGTTATTAAAAATCAGATTTTCAATTAAATAGTACATTTTTCTTTATTTCATTTCTCCTTTAAAAATGTATATGCAAAAAGGTTAAAACATTCAAACATGTTTTATGGTGTGGATAAAGGGGAAGACTCTCAGCAGCTCAATTTTCCTAAGTTACTTTACACGTTTTGGCAATGCGATCACTTCAGAAATATCCAAGTCACTACATTCACTTTCAGCCTCACTAATTAAGTATTCTTTATCATTAAACATCTTAATGGTATCTTGTGTAAATACTATAATGACTGTGTTATATAAATTTGTTGAAAAATTACTCATATTAGTAATACTACTTTATCAGAAAACATTGGACACAAACGGTGAATCAACCAAAGAATGAGGAACATATATTTTACAAGGGCGTAAAACAACAAAAACTAAATGAATCTCTTCTCTGTAAAAAAAATTAACTACAAGATTTAGGATCATAGGTACAAAACGTTAGCACACTGTATTTCAGGTCAAGCCATAATTTAGGTGCAAGTATGCTTTCTACACTATAACTTACCATCTATAGTTCTCTTATTTATCTAGTTTTACTAATCTATATCATGAATGTAACATTTGCTTTAAGGCAAAAAGAAGAATGTCACAGATTCTAGAAACGTCTTTGTTCCATATGATATGAAAGTTCAGTGTTAGCCAAAATTCAAGCATTTTATCGGACTGGACAAATGTGGACAGTCCTGACATACGGTCACCAATGTTCTATTTGCTGGTCCGGTTCTCCTGAACCACATAAAAGTAGTAAGGGTTAACTAGGATGTAAAAAGTTAAGTTCAACTGCGAGTTATAAAAACCTTTCTAATTAATAAGATAATATTTTAGGGAAGCTGAAGAAACTGAAGTACCTGAAGTAAATACGGCAGAAGAATCTAAGATTTTGGAAGATCTGACAGAACGGCTGGCGGCTGCTCGACTGTTGTTAGGCAAGAAGACACGAGCAGTTGCAACTTTACAAAGACAGTTGGATCAAGTCCCTTCACGAGCAGAGCTTGCTCAGTACCAACGCAGATTCTTGGAGCTTTATAATCAAGGTTATTTTTATTTATTAATTCTCACTATAAAATTTCCTGTTTCAAATATTTGTTTAATATGTAATACAGTAGAGCGTCGAAAATCCGAACTAATTGGGACTGAGGGGGTTCGGATTATCAATTTGTTCGGATTTTTAAAAATAACCAAGAAAATGCTATTTAGGCTAAAATATTTGCCCTTTAATTGATTAAAGTGGTTAAATAGTACAAGCAGTCTTTTCCAGTCTATTCAAAAATCTTCACTTTATTTACTATCGTAAGAAATGTATGTCTTCTTTTTAATGTCTTTGTTGTGGACAATGCCATAACGTAACAGCAATTTAAGAAAACTGACTGACGCGAATAGAAAAATATGTACACAAACCGCAGGAAGCAACTAAAAATGAACGAACGATATCTACTGTCCTGTAAGCACTGACTGACTGAGGACGGAGGTGAACGTGACAGATAGATTGAGTAGTGGCGCGAGCTAGTGTAGCTAACAATAGACAAGCTAAGGTCATTGCCACGACCCGCCCCCGCCTCGGTCAACCCCCTCGTCCCTCAGACAAACACATTGTTTGTTTATTGCTAGCGCTAAAGCAGCTTATTAGCGTGACAGTAAAAATACTGACAGCCAATCTGCTGAGAGGGCAGGTATTAAGAAGTGTTTAAAAAGAGATAATAATGTCACTGCAATGAAGATTTTTGTGAAATTTTTAACGATGCAATTGGAATTTACGAAAACGAAAACAAAATTTTTCTAGGGGCTGCCTTGGAACACGTTCGGATTAACGACGCTCTACTGTTTATAATACTAGGGGAGACCCTTAGATGCTTTGCTTCCGACACACAATACTTTATAATTTCTTTTTAATAAAAATGTCTTATTATTTATAATTTTAAAACTAAAATAATATTAAATGTCAAAAATAAATTATTAAGTTTATGATGGAACTGCAGTAAAAATAAAGGTTAAAAATAACCAGCATAGCTTTTCCATTTGAATGCTATATTCAATTTGAGAATTTATGTGTGCTTTTCCAATTTAAATAATGATCAATATTTCTTTCAAAGAATCCAATTTCTGGATTTTCCATTTTGATTACGGCCTAACTACAAAAATCGAACCACTACATTTTCAAAAACAAATCAATTCTACATCCATATTGAAAACAAGTTTGTGTATTATTCATGAAGTACTTTCACTATCACATTTTAATGAATCCTAAATTATAGAAAAAATCTGTTTGTCCGTAAACATGAAAAATTGAAAATCGTAAGCAGGCGAAAGTAATGAGGATTCTAAAATTCTCATTTCAACTAACCCATTTTTGTTTTTTAAATATCACAAGGATTTCAATGAATAAATAGCAATTGATGTTAAGCAAAATGTTGAATACATTTGTTGATTGAATGTCGACATAGTTATTATTTATAAAAGTTTGTTGCACTCGCAGAGACAATGTACAAAATTTAATCTGAAAAATAAGAAAAAAATATTTCTCTTGTACTTAAAACTCTCTTCTCACTTTTTTCTGACAATTTATATTCAGAAACTTGTTCTCCTCTCCAAGGCATGTGAATGTTTTCTTAACATTTGTTGCAATCAGTAAACTATGAAGATGCCTCATTGACAATGTTTTCATATGTTGTATGATAAATAATACTAAAATTAGTTTTAACATTTTTCAGTGTCGGCAAAGCACAGAGAAACGAAACAGTTCTTTACATTATATAATACTCTGAATGATACACATCTTTACCTCAACAAAGAATTAACTCTTCTTAACTCCATTCTGGATAACTATAATGAGTAAGTAACATCATATTTCAAAACTTTTCTCTGTGTCAATGTTGTGACACTCTTGATTCGTTTTTTTTATGGATGATTTTGTTAACTTAGAGACCGGATCTATTTAAATATTTAAAAAAACAAGAGAGAACATATCAAGATTGTATAACAGTCCAGTTACTTTACAGTCCATTTTTCAATCCGTTGAGACACCATTCACAACTGAAACTAGGCAAGATTTGTAATTTTTGTGAAAGTTATTACAGTAGAGCGTCAAAAATCCGAACTAATTGGGACCGAGGGGGGTTCGGATTATCAATTTGTTTGGAGTTTTGAAAATAACCAAGAAAATGCCATTTAGGCTAAAATATAATATAGTATGCCCTTTAATCGATTAAAGTGGTTAAACAGTATAAGCAGTAATGTAATTACAATTCAGTATGTAAGACTACTTACATATTACGATTTAGAAGAACCTGCACGTACACAGTAGGGCCAACATGATTACACTTGTAACTCTCAATTACAGTACAGTACATAATTAAAGGTTCACTTGCACATTATAGTTAATGTGATGTATGCAATTGTATAAGAGTGGGAGATCGTGTGATATCGTATGATCTGTGACAACACAAACGAAAAATTTAAAAAAAATACTGTATAGTACACTACTGTATGTATGACACACTGTTATTACACAAAGGGAAATTAATGAACTTTCTGTATGTTTACTGCTAGCGCTAAAGCAAAATTAGTGTGACAGTGAAAATACTGACAGCCAGTCTGTTGTGAAGGCTTGTGAGAGCAGGCATTAAGAAGTGTTTAAAAAGAGATAATAATGTCAAACTGTGATGAAGATTTTTGTGAAATATTTAACGACACAATAATTGGAATTTGCGAAAACAATAAAAAAAATTTTGCAGGGCTGCCTTGGAATACGTTCGGATTATCGATGCTTTACTGTACTTAAACCAATCAATTTAAAATAGATAAAGGTAGAAAATTATTTCTATTAACAATAAATTAAATCTACATCAATTTAGAATTAAATTTATACCAATTAAATTTTAATAAAAAGGTCAAAACAAAAATAATCATTCCAAAATTAATTTAGATGTATTATTATATGTATAAAAAAAATATTAATTTAAATTTCTCAAATGTGGGTCCCTTGGGGATCATAAGACAAAAGGTGTTATAGTGTCCACCACTCTTCTAATTTGTTTTTCTTCTTATGTTCCTGTTTAACAATATTCAAAAAGATTATCCCCATGGTTTGTATATACAGTAGAGTCTCGCTTATCCGATATAAATGGGTTGCTGCAACATCGGATAAGCCAAAATATCGGATAACAGGATAAAGGCATTGATACAACGACTTTCTTTCTTTTCGTTGCCACAATGGCATAGTAATACGCAAATTACAGTAGTGTTCAATATTCAAACGATAACAGTAGGGTACGTAATACAGTAGAAACTCGATTATCGGATAATACGGTAAGCCGTGAAAAAACCATTGAGATGCAAGTTCCCGCGTTATTTACATCGTTATAGGCTGATTTGGAGCCATACTTACTTCAAAATATATTTTATTAAGCTTTAAATAATATAGTTTTAGATAAACAAAGAAGGTTTGATATTGAATCACCTCTATCTAACCGTTTAGTTGCTTCCCATTTTTGATTTAAAGATAAAACAATACGCTCTCATTCACAAAATTTAACACTGACACTGACTAAAAACAAAAGAACAAAATACAGTAGCAGGGGGAAGAAACAACTCGTGAGAATGGATGTAATGGTGAGTCCTAAATACAATTCTTCAAGAAGGGGGGGAGTGTTTTACAGGCCCAAGACCGCTTCATCATTCTCTATACTACCCGCTAAAAGTCACCATACTTTTGCGTTGGGTAAGGATCGGAACTGTTTTCAGGATATACAAAGCAAACAACAGTTTTGTTTTCTTTCTGTTCAATCTACCACAAAAGTTTTTATTATAAATTCACTTATTGAGAAATCCTCTCAAGCTATGAATTCTTTATCGAAATCTATTCAGTTAACTTACATTTATTTGTAAGTTAACAGAATTGATTTTGACAAAAGTTTTTTTTTATTTGCCTCTATTAGTACGGAAACTCGGTGCAACCGTGGTTGTGTTCAATGTACAGTATTAAAACGATAACAGTTTTAACTGTTCAATATTAAAGCGGTAACAATACGTAAAAATATAGATGAACAACATTAACGTTAAAAAATCATAACTAAATTCTCAATCGCTAGAGCTAGACGATGCGCGTAGCTATAGTATTGTAAAGTATGTCGCTTCAACTATTGGATGCGCTATAATCGGTGACAACACAAAATAGACACTTGCGGCTCATTATATCATAGATTTTTTTAGTTTTTTCCTTTTTTATTTTTTTTTAAGTCATCGGATGAGCGAAGGTCGAATAAACGAGACTCTACTGTATGAAAATATAAAAGTACAGGGAAATATGACTAGATATTTATGTCTAGCAGTATGGTATTTATATCTACTCTATAAAGTACTGGTTTATAAATTACACTGTTCTATTTAAAAAGAAATTTAGTTAATAATGTTTTCCAAAAGTTTAAATGTAAAAATATTGGTCAGATGATGGTGAAGTCCTTGGTGTTATAAGACAAACAGATTTTTGTTTATAGTAGTAGTTTAAGTTGTAATTATAACCATGTAGTGGAACCAGAATATATGTGTTGAGTTAAAAATGTTTTATTATATAATTTTTTAACATTTACACCAGTTTAGCTAAAGCCTGTCTAGAGAATGACAAAGTTTGAGTTTAAGTTAGTATGAAATTGTCCAATTAACAAATGGAAAGATATACTTTTATTACAGGTTATTATACCATTAAAAATTACTATATTTGCCCCTGCCTATATTCCTTCTTTTAATTGTGTAAAGTTTTTTAAGTTGAATTGCACCATGTGACTTAGTCATGTTAAACAAAGACAGTGTTTTACAAATTAAAACAAGTTATGTCTTGTTCATGTTTAATGTTTAATGTTACCCTATTTTAAATTGAATTTTAAAAGATTTCCAATTAGGAATACAGTATATTGAAACTTGTAAAAAAAATACTAAAACTTTGTTTAGACAGAGATTGTTCTTGTCTTGGCTAGGTTAAAGTTTACTCAAGTTTGAATTACGTTAAAATAATTAAGAATCATCAACATTAAACTAAATTATACTAAGTTTAATTAACTAAATAATACAGGTTATGCATGGTTAAATATATTATGGTGTCTCAAAAATATTGTTAAGCAGAAACAGTAAAATTAATGTAAGTTAAATTCTTGATGGCATACCTGGCTTTGAAGAAGTTATTTCATAAGCATGGTGATATGATTGATTTTTAAATTAACTGACTGAAGTTGTTGATTTACTATTGAATTACGTCTACTTAGAAAATTGCATTCAAAAACTGGTTTGAAAGCATTTATCCAGCCACTATGACTTACTAAACTTTCTCTCTAAAGTCACATCTCAAAAGCAACGGCAAAAGACTCATTCTAGAAGATTCTACTCGATCACTGTGCAAGGACCGGGCACAGTCTGTTGATGAAATCAGAAACTTGAGTCAACTGCAAGTTATTCACTTTGGGGGCGATTTTTAAATATTTTAATGTAAGCCAATATCGTTTGCCAAACGGCACAATGTTAAGGAGAATAATTGACCTACCGATCTTGCTTAAGTGTTTTGAAATGTATAATATTTTAAGTAATATTTTTCTCTTTTTCCCAGAGCAATGTCATCTGCAAGCAGTAAAGAACAATTCATGAAACAATTTGATACTATTGTTGATGGAGTTAAACAAAACAAAAACAAGGTATTGAATTTTATTGCTGTATATGTTTCTATGAAAACTATTATGTTATAACCTTTTCTTCATTTTAAGACTAAAACCGTCTCAATATTATGTTCTCTCTTAAAAGTTAAGTTTAATATTCTGCAAATCTAACCATTTTCTTATGAATTATAATTTTTTGTAGATTTTGTAAACACTTCAACTTCTAGAACTAATTTGGTGCTAGGTTAGCTACATCCTAACAGATACAATAATTATAATAATGTTCACTCTGTTATCATTGTTATGGCTGCTAGCTATCAAGAAAAACTACACCAAAACCATGTGGTCCTCTTTGCCCCAAATGTATATCCTACTGAAACTATTCATATGTTTAAATACTGGCATTGTTTTTTGATTAACATATTTATTAAAATTGTGAAGACAAATATTTTGTTCATGATAATTTGTGTTTTTATTTTGTATTCAGCTCTTTCACATTAGAGTATCTAAATATAAGTTCTATGCCTCTTCCGACTAAATTATGATTAGTCTTAATTTTAATGATGTATTAATGACTGTTAAATTTTTTGTCTTGTTATTAACACTTTGAACGCTGGGACTATACTCTACGGTCTTCCAAATGGAGGTATATGCAATACTTGCATGCGTAAAACGAATAATACTGGAATCAGGAAGCATGAGCACAGATGTTGCGATATGTTCTGATAGTCAGGCGACTATAAAGGCCATTATAGCTACAAAAATAACATCAAAACTGGTCCGGGAATGTCAATTACTGCTGGACAAGTTGTCAAGCAGTAGGCAAGTAAAACTTGTTTGGGTCCCCTGGACATGAAGGAGTGGAAGGGAATGAAATAGCAGATAAACTGGCTAAGAGAGGAGCAAAAACTCCACCGATGGGCCCAGAACCAATGATAGGAATATCAAGAGGCTATGGGAAAGAAAGCATAAGAAAAAATGTTCACTCAGGACACTTGCGTAGATGGAGAGAGACGGTAAGAGGTCAGAGACAGGCACACGACTTCATTGAAGGCCTGGATGGACACCTAAGCAGAACACTGCTGGGTCTTGGCAGGCCGGAAGTGAGGTTGTTGGTCGGTCTTCTGACGGGACACAACTCTCTGAGGAGGCACCTCCACCTAATGGGGTTGGAGAACAACCCATTATGTCGAAGGTGTGGAGAGAAGGAGGAAGCTTCTTTCCACGTTCTATGCGAATGTGATGCCCTCGCATCAATGAGGCAGAAATATCTGGGACAAGGATACCCTGACACAAGTTATATACGAGAGGAAGGCCCCCACGGACTCCTTCGTTTCGCAAAAAGGGCGGGTTTGATGTAAACTGCTGCCTGGACATGGGGTACAGAGGACCTCATGGTTTAGGTGCAGTGGGTCCCGGTGGTGGATCACACAAACCCCATAATAATAATAATAATAAAAACACTTTGAACCCTGAGCCCGAGTATAGGTCGGGCCAAGTTCGCGGCGCCAGCTACCGAAGCCCGAGTAAATAAGAACAATGTTAACTTAGGTACACTTTAATAAATAACCTGCAGAGATGTAACTTAGTATAAACCTATAAATAAGTGTACAAAATTTCAGCTCATTATCTCTAATACTTCCTGAGAAAAATGTACCTAAGTGTTCAAAAATGCAACTTTCGGAGAATCGTAATTGAAAAAAGTTGTACTTGCAACTTACATTTTAGTATTGTCATTCATACTGATAATTATTTCCTGATTTATACGTGTTTTTGGACCTTCATACTTAATTTCACGTCAATCTGATAATTATTTCCTGATTTATACGTGTTTTTATATAGACTCAACAAATCTTAAATTCGTCAGGCATCATAAACCTCTCACACATACAATTTATACAGATTCAAACTTAAGAACAACCAAGCAAACTTCCTATAACCACTCCTAGATGGCGCTGATAAACTATCTTTTACTTTACACGGAATATTTATACCGATAGTAAAGTATAACTGAAGTTTTGTTAATTTGTCAGTTTTCTTTAATGAAGCCTTAGTCTAGTGGATAACGTTGCGTCTTCCTGATCAGAAGATGCTGGGTTCGAACCTAGACTAGGGAAACCAGATATCTCATATCTGTGGTTTGAGGGTAGGAGGGCGGAAGTAAAGCAAACTGTGGTTGGCTCGCTTCCAAGCTGACGGGATATGACTAGATATCTGGTCTCCGGCTGGGGCTGTTTTGCATAATTTTACTAAGGTATTTATGTATGTATGTATATATATATTTACTATAAAAAACCCACTGTAACTTAGCGATGTAACTCGATGACGATGTGTATTTCCATTAGTTCTGATTGTGTTGTAAGTTTTTTTAATTTATTAGTGGTTTTTTATTGATGCAACGTTTATAGTTCGTATGTGTTTTTTTAGTGTTTGTAAAGTGCAAAAAAGTGTTTGTTGTAAACTAAAGTACTATGTAGCTATTTTTTTGTTACAATTTTTCATCATTTTTCATAATTTGTTACCATTTTGTATTTTTAATAAACCTTTGAAGTATTTACATTTACTTAAAGCTTATTATTTTGCCTTTAAAGAGATATATAATATGTTATATTTTTAAATAAGGTAAGTAACAGATATTTTTTTTAAATACTACCAAAACCCCCAGGTAGCTACACATGACAATGTGTTAAGGGGCCAGGGTTCAAAGTGTTAACAGTAGCCCAGAATAGGACATCTGTATTGATGCTGTATGTATGAAAATTTGCTCAGATAATTTTGTAATAAGAAAAGTAAAACATTATTAGCGAATTTCCATAGGAAAAATGAGCTATTGCAGTGGCCCTTATGGAAAGACCCAAGGTCGGGAGTAGCAAATGAGCACCGATCATGGTCCCCAGAACACGTTTTGGGGTGTCATTAAAAATCATATATATGTGTTCGCACTCTAGCGGCCGCATTTTATTCAAGGTACGATTTGGTTCAAATTTGGTACACATGTTGGTTGTCAACGTCGCTCGGACGAGTTCGTTAGCCAAAAAAATCCAACAACCGGAAGTACGTTTTTTGACCGTAAGTAACTATTTTTTGAGATTTTTCCTTACGAGAATGAGTTTTTTTAAAGAGTTTTTTCTACAAATATAAATGTAGGATGTTGTTCTGCACATTTTGTTTTTCTGTTTTTTTGTTATACCGATCAAAACGTAAAATACCATAGAAGTACCTGGTTTAAAACCATGTGGTGGATTCTACCGTGGGGTTGGCGTGCGAAACACGCAATGCTTTGTGTGTTGAAGATACTCCCAATACGGTTAGTGGCGTGCGAAGCACGCAAAGCATTGTGTATCGAAGATACTCCAATAAGGGGGTTGGCGTGCGAAGCACGCAATGCTTTGTGTATTGAAGATACTCCCAATATGCGGAATGGTGTGCGAAGCATTTTGCAGCTATTCAGCACCGTCGTATTGGCCTATTACCCAAATTGTTGGTTGAAACCCTAAAACATAGGCCTATAAAATTAATTTTGGAAATTTGCTCAACTCACGTCAGCGGTTCAGCTGCGTGATCAAATTATTTGTCTAGTAGAGTAGTAGTAGATTACTTATGTTCTACTATGGACTTATCTATCCGCATCTGAAATATAGAGTAAGGGTAACTCTTCAGATCGTGAAAGGCCAAAATTGTTTGCAAAAAAAGAGTTTTTTTTTATTGCTGGATTTAAAGAAATAGAGATTTATGCATAGAAACTTTCATAAATTTACAAATTTTAACATTCCTGAATTTATACATTTATGAAAGGGTTGTATATTACTGCACTAGTCGTAAACTCCTTTATAATGGAAGTTTCCATTCTCACAACACCAGAAGAGCAATTTTGTTACATATGTTTAATGATTATAAAAAGCTCCCATTGCAGGCTATGATTGTTCTATTTAACAAACTTCCAGAGTTTATAAGAGTAGAATCAAACATTACCAAATTTACAAACCGCCTACAACTTTGTTGTCCCAATATTTCTACTCTGAGTGAGTTTCTACTCCGTAATAAAAATTATCCTGTGATAATTACTACGCTCAGTTCGATCTAGTTTTTTTCATTATATTGAAGATATGTTAAGATTTTATTTGATGAAGTTTTTAGTATATGTATAATGTGTGTTAAATATTGCTTTTTTAATCAAATATTTTATGTATTTTTGTGACATATTTGTTGTTTTGTAGACTATGTGATTTTTTATTATATTTTTTTACCAAATTTAAGGGTTATAAAATAAATTAAATTAAATGCTTTACAAATCTAAAAGACACTATAAGTACTTGGTAGTTTAAATCAACCCATTTTGTTTCTACAAATAATATTCACTATTTCTTTCCAGGTTGAACAAAAGAGAAACGAAGAGAAAAGAGTTCGAGATCAACTGAGCTCGCAACTTCTTGTACTGGTCGATCAACAGCGACAGTATGTGGCCGCACTGAAGCAACTAAGCATCGAGTGTCATAATAATGAAATTTTACTGAATCAGATCCGAGAAAACTCTGTTATTCAAGTTTAATTAATTCAAAAACTTGTAAGCTTTGATTAAGATATTTTAACTCAATTGTGTAGTGAGGGCTGGCTTTCTCTTAATATACAAGATATGTAAAATGACTACACATAATGATAATAAAATAAGAAAAGTCTTGCAGGTATTTCTTCAGTCTTTCCCGGATTTTGCCATCGTTACATTCTAGGATGATTTTAAGGCTAAACATCCCAGGATTAGTTCCAAATTCTGCCACCACGGCGCAGCACCAAAATGGAGCCATTTTGTATTGGTGTTTATTGGTGGAATTTTCGTCCGATGTTCATTTGCAAAACTGATTTGTGAACGGAATAAGATTAGAATTCACGCCAATG
>JAGFPH010000240.1:661354-706060 GCA_018207615.1 Philaenus spumarius | reverse complement strand
TTTTTTTTTTATATATATATATATATTAGATATATATATATATATATATATATATATATACAGTAAAGTCCGGTTTATCCGACCCCTCGGATTATCCGGCCTAGCCTCCAAAGAATATAATGAAATATATAAAGCACTATCTAAGCGATCCGAAAACATGTTACAACACGTAAGAACACCTGCAATGTAGTGACGACAACGGCATTACGGTTGTGTGTTACGGCTAGAGTATCAACACAAAATAGCAGGCGTTAGTATGTAAAGTGTTATTCACCAAGCTGCAGATCGTGTAGTTTCCTTGCAGCCCGCACAGCACTATCTTATCGATAGTCGCTAGACTGTTTCCCGCTCTTTTTATTCTCTCTTCTCATCAGTTGTATCTCTGCTATTTTGCCATTGAGGTTAAGTTTTCTGTGTACACTTGTAACAATGGTTGTATCTACTATAATAAACCCCAAGATTTGGTCCATCTATTTGTTGTTTTATTGAATGATTCCAATTTAAATTACAGTAGTACAGTACTGTAAAGTTTTCTCATGTTTATTGGCTTATTTACCCCTATACCGGATTATCCGGCTTTTATGGTATCCGGCCTAGTACTCTGCCATATTAGGCCGGATAAAGCGGACTCTACTGTACAGTAGAGTCCCGATATTTTGAGTTGAATGGGACCGAGAGTACCTCGGATTGTGAAAAACTCGAATTACACGGAATATGTAGAGGTTAAGATAAAACTACTATTTATAATCCTCGTATCTCCGAAAAAATTAAAGTTTTATTAAATATACACTATTTTGTATTGAACACTGAGGTAAAAAAGTTATTTTATACACAGTTAAAAATAGAAACTTACTTATTAAAGAAATCATAAATAGTTTTTTGTTTAACTACACTGCAATGTTTACGAGCTGCGATGTCACGCCAGGGGGATACGGCAGTGCAAGGAAAAGTTTGTTTCGATGTTATTTTTGTACATACAGTAGAACTTAGATAATACGAAATTACCGTTAATTCAAAGTTTCGGTTCGGTCCCTTGAACTTTATATCATATCAATGTAAAAAAATTATGGATAATTCAAAGTTTTTTTTCAACACTAAAAATAAAATCTTGTGCTGTGAAATGGATTGCTGGATCACTAGGTCACTGTCTGGTAGAAAGGGGGCAGGTCTTAGTGTTTGTACACGTATTGTAATTCTAGACATGGTACCGTTTTCCATTTGTCATTGATGCTCTACCCAATCTCTATCTGTTGTTAAATCTCGACAAAACCTTTTGCAAACAGAACAGAACAATCATATTGGTTATTGACACTTGTAAAAACCTTTTGTAAACGGAACAGAACAATCATATTGTTTATTGACACTTGCACTGTGCATAACTCTATCCCACTTACAATGTTACGGTTATTCCCCCCCAAACATGACTTTAGTTGTACAGCCAATGGATCAGGGCATTATAAAAAATGTTAAGCATTTATACCGGCAACTTATTGTACAAACGCTCTTGACAGATTCATTGGAAAACAAAAATTTAAAGATTGGTATCCTTCAAGCAGCAAGAATGTGCCACAATGCATGGTCACATTCAATGCTATTTGTGGCTCGAATTACATGGAACCTCGGATTATCGTGACTCGAATTACCGGGACTCTACTGTATGTATATAAGAATTCGTATTTGGGGAGTTGAAATTTGTACTGTTTTGCCCGTAGTGTAAATTAAAAGATTTGGACGGAGGTTTACTATAGTTAGTTATCACATAGTGTGGAGTTAAATTTATTTAGTACCATCAAATAAAATAGATGTTTATATAGACTCAAATATAATATATGGGGTATGATAAATGTTTATGACCCTCTCACTAGAATTAGAGCCAAGCGAGTAGCCACTTCGTAGTAACATAATGCAACTTTCCATCCCCCAATGTGTTCATTTTGATATGGGTTGAAAACACAAACGGATCAATATTGAAAAAAAACCACTTGGTCTTACAAAACAACCTCTACCCATGAAAACATTGAACATATTAAAGTGTCTGCGATGCAGAATTCGAACTAATATGTTTGCTTCAGTTTAGGGACAAATGAATCATTGGTTTCTGCACATTTTTATCTGAATGGTTTTGTTAACAACCAAAACTGCAGGTATAACTCAGAAGTTACACGGGTTCGCTCAACAAAACATATTGTGTGCGATTGGGCATCATTAACTCTTACTTTCTGTACGAAAACAAATTACCTTCACTGTTAGTACACTGTGAAGCTCAATGAGAAGAGTATGGTTTCAACAATACAGGGCTTGCACACACGGCTCATGTTTCAATGGCTGTCATACGGGATCACTTTCCAGGCTAACACATCTCCAAAAGTGGTGATATTCACTCACTCCTAAGGCTCCTAACCTGAGCTTATGCAATTTATTTTTGTGTGGATATTTTAAATCACAAGTGTATACAAGAGTTTTGAGTAACTACAAGGAGCTGATGCGTTTCGAAGATGTTAATATAGATTTTTTATCATCAGAATTTCTGCAACCTAGTGAAGAAATTGGAGGAAAAGCAATATCTCCAAGACAATGAATGGAAATATTTTTGCGTTATTTTACTAGCCCTGGATTCCAGAGTGAAGTGGACCGCTCAACAGTATGTAAAAATATAAATTACGTGATTAAACTATTGGATTAAATTTCCTAGTGCAGTTCAAGAAATAATGCTAAAGTCAAGTGGCAAATATGCTTTAATTTACTAACTGTTGTGGGTGCGTTAGACTGCCCTCACATTAAAATTAAAAAAACCATCAATGCTTGGCGATGAGTGTGTTAATAATAAAGGTTATGCCACTGACCAATGTTCAGGCAACATGTGGTGTAGAAGAAAAGTTCACAAGCATTTGCGCTGAGTGGCCTGGTTCAATGCACGATGCCAGAATGTTACATCACAGATAATGTATGTGCTTGTTTGCTTGGTGACTCTGGCTATGTATAGCTCCATGGGTAATCACAACCTTCAAGTCACCACAAAACAATGTGGAGCATCAATTTAATCATTAGCATGCACAAGAAATGGTCATAATAGAACAATGTTTAAACAACTTAAAACGATTTTCAATCCTTAAAATATCTTAAAGACGCATTCAATTGTGAGGACATGGGAGAAGAAGATGAGTATGCTGAAATTGAAATTGGGCCAGAGATAGATGAAGACGATGTAAAAAAAGTTCGAAGAGAACAATAGCGAAAAGCTATGTTCATTTAAAAGCTGTGAAATTCATGAAATTTTTTAAAGAAACGTGTCAATGTTTTTTCTTAATTTAATAAAGGAAAAGTTTTACATATAACTATAACGTTTGTTATTGTTGCTGTAAAAAACTGCACATGTCTGTATTTTAATGCGTGAGTATAAGCATGTTTGTGTGAGAGTTACTTGTTTTGTTTGTTTTATTTTTTTTATATATAAAAGTTTTGTATTTTCAATTCTTAACAAGAAAAGGAAGGGGTAAAGGATTACATAAGTTATAAGTTTACATAACGTGGAACATCAAATAAAGGTTCATCAGTTTGTATTTTATTTCCTCGCCAGTTTTTATTTTACTTTTGTAATTCAATTTTCTCTCTATTTTTATTTTTTGTAGTTCAAATTTCTGCAAGAGAAGAAGTCTTTCCAATTGAAGAGTTGTCACGTAGATTGAAAGGTAGTTTCTGCTACACTGGAGTTGTACATTTTCCCGGATAACACTCCACTTGGAGTAGTTATAACTATGGAATGTTAGCATTTGTTTAATCAGCGATTTAACTTAAAACTATCACTACATTGCTACATTGTAGTGCCTACTTTGTAGTAACTTTGTTTTAATCAGTGAACGATTCAATAAATACCCCAATGAATTACCAAATTTCTGTATTAACCCTGTAATGCTGCCGGCTCCCACGGCTGTTATACTGTAACGAGCACGTGCCGTGCCACGGCTCTCTAGAACCAATTGTCCAAAACACGACCGACTGTTTAAAGACTTCCTTAGTATTCTTTAACATTCTGACGATTCTAGTTGCGCAAAATTGTTTACCAACAGCAGTGAAAAGTTAGTAGCAGTGAGTTTAGGAGTCTAAATAGCAGGGATAATAATAACAATAATTGTTTAATCATACTCATAAATAAATATACAGCTTGACTTGTGAGAAGATAATATTCGATAGAATAAAAACATAGAATCTCACAACTAATACGTTTATTAACTCAAACAAGTTTCAACGACAAAGTCGCCGTCTTCAGTGATGCAGCATAGAAATATGTTGCCAGATTATACCTTTGTAATCTGAATTTCTATATCTGTCACTTTTTATCAAGACATAACAGATACAGAAATTTAAATCTGTAGTATAGGAAAGAAAATTGTTAAACTTCTTCGAAGAAATTGCTAACACAGTAAGACGTCGATAATCCGACTCTCTATAATCCGGCAGACTCGATAGTTCGGCATCAATCATCTTGAAAATTTGCACTCATTATAAATAGCAGTTTTTGTAATTATTGAGTGATTTAAGCCCGGTCTACACTGTCTGTTGGCTCAGCATCCGTTAAAAACAGTGTGTAAAATCTACTGCTCAATAAACTTGTCCAAAACAAATATTTCAATCAAAATTTCTCTTAAAAATCGAACCGATTCAAAACAATGTGCTCTCGTTGTCCTTTAAAAACGTTAAAGGGACCGTTTAACACTTTCGTTGCTGACGGTATTTTGTTAAACGTATTCCACTTAATGAAGATTATTTGGACCAATTAAAGTCTTTGGAAAAAGATACATTGAATTTCTTGTAAATAGTTGTTCGATTTAAAACCGCTTTCAGGATTTCTACTAGTTCCCAGAAATAAAAATCAGTGACTTTTAAGGTAAAAATTTTAAAAATAGAGTTTCTATATACAAAGTTGTTATTCTGTAAAACTTAAAATCACTTATGACTTATGTCTACTTTTCTTAGTAATACACTCAACTAGTGATACACGAAATGCGTGATTAGTCGATTGTTCAAACATCTCGAGCATCAAACAATCGCGCATCACTAAGCAGCAACTTGTCTAATCCGCTGTTCACTACTACGCCCATACTCCCCCCCCCCTTACCGAACGCTGTTCCTGTTTATATTAATGTTTCGGCAAAAAAGACATTGAAACATCATAAAACACATAATTACTCCGCTTCATATGTGCTCAAAATTATTTTAAAGGCTAGATATGTCTTATAAAAAATCAGGTTATTATAGGAAAAATATTTCATCATCTTGAAGCCTGGGGCTATGATCACAATTAATTATAACATCAGCGTGTCACTCGCACGATAGTATAGGCCTACGGAACCTTTTTTTTACATTTGTTACAATCCAGCGCTCAGAGAGCTTATATTATAAATATTTTATGTACAAAGTGATTTTGTTTTAGGCTTTTAAAATTTATTAGTTAGCGGCAATTTCTCTACGCAGTTAATGTTACGTAGTTTCAACGTGTAATTTACCTGTTCATAATATGTATATTATACAGTACAGTACATGTGCGTTTATTTATAGTTTATTCCCTGTCTAAACCATTTTAAAGGAAGACCTCGATAATCCGGCATATTCGAAAGTCCGGCATCACCGGATCCCCGAGCGTGCCGGATTATCGAGGTCTTACTGTACATTTAATATTTTACATCATTTTATCAGATTTAAAATCAGAGTTAATTTTATAATTTTGTCTTTAAATTCTTTTTCAAAAGATCTTTCTATTTTCCACTATACCGGTATAACATAATAAACGGTATCAGGAACTGGCACATACTTTCTCAGAAACATATTTAAATTATTAAACAGATTCACTGTGACTTCATAATTGTAGGAGAGGTGATATTAAAGTAAGGAGATTAACTAATAAATATTATTATTATTAGCTAGAGAGAAAACTATTCGACAGATTTCGAATAAATTTGCTTCAAACACGTCAATTAGGCCTGTATAGACGCACGAAAAAAGGTTTTGAAAAATTTGGAAAACAACCCCTTTATGGCCAAAAAACCCCAAAAAGCAGTTATTATTATTAGCTAAACGAACATTTTTAGAAACATGCGGTTTTTTGATATGGTAGGGTATATTAAAGGCTACAAATAAGCCAAATTTTATCAAAATAGTTAGAGCCGGTTTTTTTGTAAAAAAAAAATAATAACTGATTTTTTGGGGTGTTTTTTTCCAAAAGGGGGTTGTTTTTCAAAACCGTTTTTCATGCATCTACACAGGCCTACTTGACATGTCTGGTGCAAATTTGTTTGAAATCGATCGAATAGTTTTCGCTCTAGCTTTGTAGACATACAGACAGACATTTTGTAACACCAACTCTTTTTTACTCTTATGGGTCCCAAAACGGATATTTCCACAAAAATCTCAACATCAATTTTGTTTGCGATCACTATACTTTCTCTATACTATAGTATAGTGAGAAAGTAAAAAATTATTACATTTAATTTGTTTACCAAATTGTTTAATTCAGAAATAACAGTTAATTTATAGAATTACATTTGCTAAAAAAATGCTTAAATTTCATGTGCAGCCTAGTACCCAAATTATTATTTTTTTTCTTAATGTGTTTTTTTATGCTAGTTAAACACTTATAAGAAGACAGAGGACAGAGGGAGTTTGCATAGTGCAGGGAAAGTAGATAGCAGCTAACACACTGCACAAACATCTTTAGCCTCTTAGTCACCCCTACTTCCCCCAAAATGATTACGACCAATTAATACTATAATATAATAAATTAAAATCTGTAAGTGTAATAGAAGATTTTTTTAAATCCATTAAATTGTTACTTTGATACTATTTTATTTTATCGAATAATTGTTACAGAAAACACATTAGTTTATACTAAAGTTTGCCACATATCACGGCCAAGAAGGTTTTTCACCAGGTGCTAGGGTTCTTCCATAAAGGGCACTCTTATCTCTAAACCGAGTCATTCTTTCCGTTTCTTTGTCGTCCAAAAATTTACCCAGAAAGTATCCAGATATTGGCAGAAGTCCCCAAACGTACATTTTTGTCATACCAAATATCGCCATCCTAAGTAAAAGAAAAGAAGAAACATTATATTGGTATTTAATCACAAAGATAAACACTACAAGGTAATTCAAATGTATATATACAGTACTACTTGTTATGTAGGACTAAAGTTGAACTTTTTCCTTTCGTTACTGAACATTTTTTGTTTCTTGAGCTAGGTAATAACTTTTACAATTTTACATCAATAAATTTTTTAATTGCAAATATGACTTCTTTGAACCTTTCTCTACAAAAAAGGTATAGAACACTTTTGGATTGGGATAGAATTACTATTTTGGTGATTTTTTTAAAATATGCTTGCAAAACCGACTTGCCAGTTTGAACTATAACCAGGGCAGGGGGGTTAAAACATTAACTATCCTGCAAAAATCCGTTTCAAAATGGCAGTAGTTGAAAATGTTTAATGTTAAATATCTAGAAACTATAAATTTTACAAAAATATTTCCCATACACTTTTAACGTTTCATATAACTTGAGAATTTAACGCCTGGTTTTCAGCGTTATCAACACAAAGAGCGTTTGTATACCGTCAACTCATGAACCAGATTGCCGGGACTCAAACCCAACGTCATTGTTAAAAAATCATGATTGCGTAGGACAGGTATTATATTTATTTCAAAAAGAATGATTATTTTTTTGTGATCACGTCACAAATTTAATCAAAAATGCAATTTTTAAATGAATATCAACTATTTATTCAACGATTGATTAGTTTATTACTAAAAAGACATCTGGGGGGGATAGGTTCCGTTCAACCCCCCCCCTCCCAATTGGTGCGCCACTGTATTGTATTATTTGCTTGTTTTTAGCTGACAATTCGGATAGTGGAAGCTGGATAGCCTATGGATATTTAAACTTTGAGTTTACTATGGTTTTGGGGTCTAGGTTCAATTAATCAAAAAGCTAGATTGATATTTTCTGAAAATCGTACTATGGTATCAACTGCAACAGATAGCCTACTTTATTCAAAATCTGGACCTTTTCCATTAATTCACCACCACGTGTTCTTGGGCTTGCAATTCCGTTTATTCACCACCACTAGCTTAATTTTGGTATAAATAGTAAAGGAAACAATATACAGATAACTAACGTTTAACGTTTTATTCTTAGGCTAAACACATATACAATGAAAAAGTACACTTGTTCAACAATGAGTACGCCCTAGAAAAATGATTACTTAGCAGGTGTGAACTGTGGAATGTGTTGGAGCATTGTTTCGAAGGTTAGGTTAGGTTAGACAGAATTGTAATTCGCATACTGTCTTTATCAGTGGTCTTTAATGGTGGTGAATAAATGGAAAGCCCTAGAACGTGTGGTGGTGAATTAACGGAAAAGGTTCCAAAAGCTACCTAAAAGAACTTATGCACATACAATAAATGTATTTATTTCAAATGTTTCTTTTCATATATGTATGTAGCCTACACATGCCTATATTTTTACTGTTACCTTCTTTTAATCAAAACTGCTGTTGGATAGTTAGTTGTTGTTTTTCTAATAATTGTTTCTTAGCAAGCTTCCACTTTCTTGTATGATTCAAATCTGCAAATATCAAGGAACCATAAACTGCTGGAAAAAAGATGCAGACGCTGTACTTTCTTGTCAGACGAAGTATTTTCTGCGCAGTACTTAATTTATTACCAGCCATCAAACTAAAACATTAAATTGAAGTCATGTTTTACACAAATTGTGTCATACATAATTAATTGACAATTTAACTCGTTATTCGTGCCAATTTAAAAATAACAAAAAATTTTATTGCTACAAATCAACACATCAGCAAAGACTATTTTAAATATTATTTCCTCCAAGTTTGATTTTACACTATTGTAGAGAAGGTTATGTTAACTCAAAAAATTCAAATCAAGATTTTTTAACCCTGGAATGGTAAGCTCCCTAGATATCGCGTTAATGGTAAGCATTCGTAAATTTTACTACTTTTTTGTTTATGAATTTTTTTTGTAACTATCTGTTGTAAAAACTAAAACAAATGTGTTGGAACATTTTATTTATTATATTTAAGACATATTACGTGTATAAAAAATAATTTACAAATCATACTTATTACTCATACTTAGTATTATTTATTAGCATGAAATTAAAAAAAGATATATAGCATTTAGTTAAATATTGAAATTAAAAAATATCAAATCATTACAATTACATTTGAAACCAACTCTTTAAGGATATAATTATGTACAAAAAATAGTCAATCTCGATATACGACATACTTGCAAAGATCTAGTTGTGTTCTGTGCACTGTTTGCAAACTAGGCCTCGGTGTTCATTGCAGTAAGCTTGTGCACATTTGGAACAGTGGTGCGTCGTCATTCTACGCTTGGCAGATGGACAAATTTTACAGTTGGTCCTTGTGTTGTTAGGAGGATGTTGAACTTGGTCTTCAGGTGTATTCCTTCCCATTTCTTTGTTCAACACTTCAGAGATAATTGACTTTAACTGCCTCTGAATGGTTGGAAGATGATTTCTTCGATCCAGCCATGGGGTTACAAGTTCTCTGTAAACTTCTCGTAAAAACGTCTTTCTAGAGATTGGGGGTTCCTTCTTCAATGTTAGTAAACAATTTCTTGTTATCCAGGAATTTATTCCGGCCATATTGAGTATTCCATTAAAATGCACAAAGGCCACCGCTTTGTTTTTCTGGAACAAGAGACCCCACTGCACATTTGGTAAAACGCGTCGACTCCTCCTTTGGTTTGATTATAGTGGTCAATAATTGATGGTTTTCCTGATGAGGAAGTGCTTTTGTTGTTGTGCATAGTAGAGATAAGACACACTACTTTGTTTTTCTTAACCTTTGAAGAAAGGAGTGTGACTGTACCATCAAAGAGATATCTTGAATTTCCGATTTCTCTGTTTTTTGTAGTAATCATACAATCAGGAAGATCCCTTTTATTTTTTCTAATTGTACCGATCATAGTTAGATTGTAAGGAGGCTTGATCATCTCATGAGCAAGTGGGACACTTGAAAACCAGTTGTCCATCGTCACATTGCGATTAGACCCATGGTACGGTGCTGTAAGTGTTTTCACATAATAGTGGCTTGCTGATTCATTGTTAGTTGTAGATCCCTTGCCTAAGTAAGGCTCAATTTTCAACATATATTTAGTCCCCACATCACACAGCAACACAATTTTAATACCATATTTACTGGGCTTGTTTGGCATGTACATTTTAAAGGGGCAACGACCCCTGAAAGCTAACAGTTGTTCATCAATAGTTACATAGGGGCTAGGTTCATAATTTTCAGTACATCTTTGTATAAAATTTTCCCACAACTTCCTCATAGGAGCGAACTTGTTAGTTTCCATTCTTTGAGGGCGTGTTTGCTTATCATCAAATCTCAATGAATCTAATAAAAAGTTAAACCTTTTCTCACTAAATGTAGCTTTATATATACCGGGTGTCCCACGAAGAGGTCCCTATTTTTGAATTGATATGACAATAGAGCGCGCTACAGACTTGAAATTCTACAGTCGTGGCTAACACATAAGTAAAAGAAATACCCCTGAGTATCAGTTAATTCTGACTGATCCAAACAAAATGGCGGAAAAACAACAAAATCAGCAATCGTATTTTAAGGGTAAACCTACTTGTATTTAGAATAGGAACAGCTACAGCTGTTTAGACTATTTTAAATCTATCAGCTGACTGCGTGTATCCACAACAATGAACATATTTGGTAATTAACATTGGCATTTGTTATTAAGTTGCATTGTAAAGTGTCTTATGTACCATGCCGTTTTCAACTGAGCAAAAAGTGAAATGTTGTTCCTGGGCTATTGCCTTTGAAAATGATTATGAAGCAATAAGGTGTTTTAGGGAAAGGTACCCAGGTGTAGTTCCACCGTCAAGGAAATCTATTCGTAAGTGGAAGACTATCCTACTAGAAACGGGGTCAATACAAAAAAAATACCATAGATCCTCCAACATAGAAAATGAAGAAATCGTATGTGCTGCTTTCATGGAATCTCCAAATACGCCTAATTCAGTAAGAAAGGTGGAATCTGCTACAGGGATACCGAAGTCATCTGTCCAAAGGTATGCCAAAAAGAACAAAATCAAACATTATAAAACTCATTTAGTTCACGGACTGCTTGAAGATGATCCTGACAGACGATTGGAATTTTGTTCGAAAATAATTGAAAAGACTGACGTAGATAGCAAATGGCATGAAGGAATCGTGTTTTCAGATGAAGCGACATTTTATCGAACAGGAACTGTAAACAGGCATAATTGTCATTACTATAACACAAAAAATTCACATATCTTACAAGAAGAGAAATTAAAATCAACAGGTATAACAGTTTGGGCTGCTGTTACCAAGGATGGTGTTTTGTTGTATGACATATCCCGACAAACAATGACTGGAGAAAGGTATGCATCAGTTTTAAGCAATCACATAGTTCCTCATCTTTCTCTGCCTGAGATGAAAGACGTTTTTTCCCAACAGGATGGAGCTCCTCCACATTATGCTAATGTGGCCAAAGCAGTTTTGGACCAAAATCTTCCTAACCGTTGGATAGGTCGTGGCAGCAGCTTCATGGACTGGCCCCCAAGGTCTCCAGACTTGACTGTTTGTGACTTTTTTCTGTGGGGCTTTTTGAAGGAGAAGGTTTATTGTCATAACATTGCGACAGACGATGAACTAATGAGGTAGATCGAAGAGGAACTGTTGTTGATACCTCGAGAGTTGTTCAGCAAAGCGTATGACTGTTTTCTATTTCGTTGTCATCAGTGCATTGCGATCGATGGACATCAGTTTGAATAAGGTTTATGGATCAAATAGATTTAATTTATTTATGAGTTACTTATATATTTAATTCCCTAACGTTGTTTAGTGCTTAGTAACATCGTTAAAATTCAATAATTATGTTGTAACACTTAAGCAAATAAAACTATTTTAACGAAAATGTACTATTTCTTTGATATCCCGCCATTTTGTCCTAATGTGTCAGAATTAACTGATAATCAGGTGTATTTCTTTTACATATGTGTATGTTAGGACTGTTGAGTTTCAGGTTTGTAGAGTGTTCGGTGCATCTAATATATTAATTCAAAAATAGGGACCTCTTTGTGGGACACCCGGTATTTCCACTTGTTGTTATATCAAACATTTCAACCGTATTTAAGTGATTGTCATGATGAACTGCAGAAAACAAAAGTACCGCAATAAGAGCCTTTATTTCTAGAGAACTTGTAACTTCAAACGATGCCGTAATTTCCTTATAATTTCTTTGCTTTAAAAGGATTTCACTGTTGGTGTGATTTACAATTAGATTGATATCTTCATTAGTAATAAAACTAAGGAAGCTGCCTGAAGAGTTTGTTGTATCCCTAGCTCTACCCTTAACTTTAGGAGCTGTATAGACAATATTAGCGGCACGAGTTGTCCTAGGCTCTTGGGTCCAGCAATGGCCATTTTTCCTTTTATAACCCGAATGGTCCTAGGAAGCGTATTGTCTGAACATTGTGTACCGGAGTTACTAGTTGTTGCCGGGAGAGGGCCCTGAATTGTTGCATATAATCCAGGTTGTAAGACAAATGGACTCAGCAAAGAAGAGGAAGACTGCTTAACTGTAGGACTTGATCTCTGAGTTAAAGTAGGAAGGTATATTAGAATGAGTATTCAAAGACTGTAATAGATCTCCAACACTTTTTTTCAAACCAACACATGAAGTCTTTCGTTTCTTATTTGTTGCTTCAACGTACTCATCGTCAGAAGGATATTCATCGCTCAAAGGTTGGTAGTCATCACTTCCGGAGTAAGACAATATACTGTTTTCCAACTCACTACCACTCTCATTTTCACTGAAACTGTCACGTTCAATAGCTAATGGTTCATCGATCAACTTATCAATTTCGGAAGATCTCAAAGCCATTATTTTAAAATGTTAAAACATTTACTACAAATATAATAAAATAAACTTCTTATATACAAAATATACACTTATAAACTAGAAATCAAAAAAAAACAACGCAATTGGTAAGCTTTCGTAAAATTCACTACGCACAATAAATAACTCGTTGATAGATAGTGTCAGACGACAGCCGAGTGAACACTTGTGTTGGCACTGCAGGGTGGGGGGATGGCACGGATGGACAGGTTTGCCAACCGACGCACAACATATTTACCGCGGAAAAACAAAGATGAGTAGTCAAAAATACGAAAGCTTACCATTCCAGGGTTAATGTAATAGTGTTCTTCAATAAAAAGCCTTTCTCAAACTTTAAGTAGATTAATATAGCCTTAATATTTTGAATTAGGCCTGGTTTAATTAAGGTAGGGTTGGATTTCAAACAGTAGGTCAACAGCCATAGTTAATTTTTCTGGACAGGACAGAGTATTTTTTTGTACTCTGGTAATAATAGTCTGGTAAAACTTGTAATGTCATATTTCAAGGTTGACACATAAGCTATATGTAGCAATAATCAGGCACGGATTCAAGGGAGCAGTAAGGGCAACCCCCCAAACTCCAAAACTTAAAAAAATAAGGTCATCCTGCCACTGCTTATTGCAGTGAAAAAGATGAATTTCATCCTCACAACTGAATTTCTTCATAATAATAACTGGAAATTAAAGTAAGGTTATGTAAGCATCGATTTTTATTTACAGTAATACAAGGTTAAATTTTGTTTGAAAAAATCAAGTATTTCATGTGCACTTTGTAGTCAAGGTTTAATTCGAAAGAACACCTTTTCAATTTGTATGGTCCAACATTTAGTTTAATGGTTGTACCTAACACAAAATAAACATATTCAAAAATATGTCATATTATTTACACAGTTTGCTGTTTGTAAAAGATAATTAGGCTTAGGCCTAATGGGATTTCCGTTAAAAACCCTTGTTCATAAAAAAAGCAATTTTATATGTCTTGAAACCAAGTAATATGACCAGTTTAAAGGTTGTAATCTACAAAAATTTCCCGGACCTCCCTTTCCTCTGGGGATATGGATTATTGGTATTCCATACCCCCAAACGCCCGGTATTCCGTCCCCCCTAAAATGTGTTCCTGGATCCGTGTGCATGGCAATAAGAGAGGGCTGAGGATATCGTTTTTAAAACCAGTACAATTGACAAACAAGTTTGTCTTGCCATTATCTTTGCAACTAAGTTATGTTTACAATAACAACACATTACAGAAATTTAGTTCCGCAAGAATACAAGACATAGGCCTACACTGCAGCTCATCAGGTAATCTAAACTTTCAAACCTTAATTTGTCTAAAATACTTTGTACAATAAAATCTATCCCCTAATTTTTCTCTTGAGATTTTGCAGTTTAGAAGGTTAGGGCTTATGTATAAACTATTTAAAAATCATGGCATATATAGCCTAGACTCTCAATGTTTCTCAATAATCACCTCTAAATGATTTAAACTTTAACTTAATTCTAATTTCATAATTTAACCCTGCAACTGTCAGCCTACTCAATTTGAGTGGTCGTGGGAGCGTGGCACGTGAAAACGATCAATTTTGACAACTCTACTTGTAATGAATATTTCACCCACTAAAAATTATTCAATCGCAATAAATCAAAAACCGTTGGAAAGGTAATGATCTAAACTTTAATTTTTGTATTTACAAGTTTTTTCTAAAATGTATATTTACATACTTAATCATCGTTGCAGTTTATTAGTTCTCTTCAACAAACTCGGCGCCCATCAATTCACCGAATTTTGTCACAAAACATAACAAAGTAATGCATCTTTTCTCTCTCTAAAGCCCGCAAATTACTTCTTCTAAAATAAACCTAGATATCGTTGGATTCTTCACAATTTCCCCTATCTAATACTGTCATCCAATCAAAAATCGGACAAATAGTTCTAAAGTTGTGGGGCGTTTTGTAGACTCTTGCAATTGGTCAGTTTTCCAAACAATAAACAGCGTTATTTATTACACGCTATTTTTTAAATAGGCCTAGCATGAAGTTCAAATGTTGAAGTCTTTAGTCACAGTAGCCTATGTTTAGTTGTATTCAACATTTAACAGTAGAATGTAAAACAACGTCGTCGTCTGCAAAAATATCAGCTGAGGGTCGAATAGTAAATTTATACCAAAAGAACAATGTAGGCTACTGTACCATCCAGCATTTGGTTTTCTGCAAGATTTGTTGAGAAATATTTAATTTGAATCCAAAAAGCACATTACATTAATTAGGCCTAATTGGCGAGGTTAGTGATCAGCCATCTTGCAACTGCGCAAGCTTATGAAATAGGCTATTATTACCAATTCAGTGGTACCGAATGTAATAATAGAGCCAAATTTCAGCAAAACTGTTAAAAAAAAAAATTTTAATAGTTTGAATTGATAAGTTGGCTAGTAAGCCTAGGTAGGCAATCTGTAGTAACATGGCATGGTTGTGTATTGTAATATTTTTCCAATTAAACACAATGCCTAAGCTTACTAAGAAAATTTATATTTCATGTCCATAGATATAAATTTTGACTCATAATTCTTTGCATAAAGTCCTATTAATCATGTTTTTAAGTAGGCCTAAGACTTAAAAGCTCAAGTAATCATATCCAAAATGTTTTACTAGCTTCTTTTAGTAATTTAACAAATAGAATTCATTTGATACATAAATTTTAGCTCTTACAATTTTACAAAGAAACTTAATGTAAAATATAAATGATAACCCTGGTCAATGATATAAAGAAACAAAACTTACCGAAAAAATCATTGCTAATAGGATATAACCTAAAGTCCTAATAGAATATATATATAATTTTACTTAGAAAGATAATCAGCTGATTTAAGCACTCAGTCCCAGCTGCTTGGTAGTTCATCTCGGTCTCAGCTGTTCAATTTGTTTTTGCTGTTTGGCTCCATATACAAAATCAAACTAAAGATTGAGAAATTAAATACTGTAATGCAATGTCATAGTTTTATTGTTCGTTGTTATTTTTAAATATGAAGCTCAGATATCTGGATATCTCTCAAGGTTGACTAGGTTGTTTCTAATTTTGGCAACTTATTACAATTCCTACTAGAATAGAATTACTGTCAATATGGAAATAAAATACCTTATTTCTGATTTATTGAGTATAATTACAATTACTCTTTGTTTGGTACAAAAGTTTCCACAAATTTTAAATTTGTATAATGTAAAGAAAGCCACTGGAATTAATGTACTAAGTTTGTTATTGGAGTTAATAAGGTAAGACAAACTTTTGATTTGGTTATTATTAATGAATAACAAGGTTATGTTTACTTTTTGAGTCCAACGGTTTTATTGTACTTGAGTTTCAAGTATATAATATGAAGCATAAACAACTGTATGAAATTGTGTTTCAAATAGTATAAGGCTCCAGCCATTGGTTAGTATATTGGCTAATTGTATTACTAACCTTGTTAAATTTAGGTAAACAGGCAGTATTATTTAGGCAAAATTACAGTAAACACCCTCATTAATCTTCCTGTTATGCAAAAATGAAGAAATGTGAAGTTTGATTCGAAATCTGTACATGATTTTTGTCTTATAAATTCTGTGCAAAATTTTACTTCCCCTTACATAACTTTCATGAATGTAAGTAAGCTAAAACAAAAATTATAATTAAACTTAAACCTGAAGTAAATTAATAGGCCTACGGACCCCATTAGATTATTAACTCTAGAACACTAGCGTGAGTAAATATTATGTGTTGTGCCGCCATTTTGTGGGCTGTCCCTCTCCTACACAGTATTCTCCCCTCCCCTCCAAGGAGTGCTTCCCACCAGTCAGTCTGCCACAAGGCAGTGTAGTGAACGGACCCGTATCTCTTTGAAATGCTCTTGCATATTTAATTGTTCACCTGCTTTGGTAATTGTAAGTTTTATGTGGTGCTAGTGGTAAGAGAAAACTTTGATGCGTAAAGTTTATGTGGTATTTGTGATACAAACCTTGTGATTAGACGTAGTTTTGATATGTCTCTAGTGATATAAACACATTGTTAATTTGATAATATTTGGAAATTTTATATAAAAATGGACCAGCAAAAATATGTGGAAGATGGAGATAGGCTATAGATGAATTGTTAGAGGAAGAAATAAGTGACGGAGATGTTGTAGAATATGAAGAAGAGTATGACAGCGATGCTGATCCGGAATACTTACCGGATCCTGAGAAATTAACTGCAGTTGAAAGTGAAGATGATTTATTTGAAAACCCTATTATAGAAATAGAACGTGGAATAGATGAAAAAAAAAAAAAAAAAAAAAAAAAAAAGAAAAAAAAAGAAGTTGAATAAAAAGCTTCAAGGCAATGAAGCAACAACAAGTAAGCAGAGTTCAAAAACAAACAATAAACAGGAGAAGCTCAATAAAGGACACGATGAAAATTCAATTGAGAACCTCATTGTCGTGACAAATGTTAACACTCTTAGAGGAAAGGATGATTTTATTTGGAACACTAAAGCGGCTCCTTCCACAAAGAAAATTCCAGGAAAAAATATTATTCACATTAAGCCTGGCCTCACAGCTCATAGTAATGCAGCGTTTACTCCTACTGAATGTTTCAAACTCTTCATGAACGAAGATATAAGTAGAAAAATATTGATTCACACTAATTTAGAAATAGGCGTTAGGCGAGCATTGTATAGAAATCAAAGATATGGATCCTTAAAGGATTAGAGCTTGAAGAGCTCGACGTCTTTCTTGGAATACTAGTCTTGTCAGCTGTACTGAAGGACAATCATTTGTCTACTCGAACAATCTTTGATTCAAATTTTTCAGGGGATAAATATAGAGATGTTCGAAAGACAAAAGATTTTCTTTTCTTCTCAAGTGTCTCAGATTTGATGAAAAAACTACGAGATTTGAAAGGAAAAAGGATAATAAGCTTGCAGCGATATCTGAAATCTGGGATATTTTAGTTCACAACTACATAAAAAACTACAAATTACATTACAATAGATGAACAGTTGGTTGGATTTAGGGGTGAATGCCCTTTTTGGATGTACATCCCAAGCAAGCCTAACCGAAACGGAATAAAAACTTTAATGATGTGGGATAATAGAACGAAATATATGATGAACACAATCCCTTACTTAGAAAAGGAACGGCCCCAAATAAAAAACCAGTCGCAGATTTCTTTGTTGAAAGTCTAGTATGAAAAACTATATATCTGGAACAAACCGTAATGTTTACGCTAGATAACTGGTTCACTAGTGTGCCTCTTGCTGAATTTCTACTCAAAGAATGTCACCTGACCACCATCGGTACTATAAAAATGAACTAGAGAGAGCTTCCAGTAGAGTTTAAAGATTCTAAGTATAGAGACCGCCAAGTAGGGAGCAGCATAGAACATTAGAACAATCGTACTCAATATTTCATAGTTGTACTTTCCATTATGTTTAGGCCTACTCTACTACTTTTTATCTTTATAACAAACTTTTTACACAGTAAAAGTTGAACGTATGCAATGTATGTTTAGTCTTAAGTCATTTTTTGAAAAAAATTATAAATATATTATTAAAAATAAACAAAAAAAGCAAAAAAAAACAATCATAGTTTGTATTGTAAGACCTTTAAAATAGCCAAAAAGTGTTTTTTTAGGAAACGCGTAAACTTGACGTGGCCCTAGTAAAAAGCATCCATAAATAGCACTAGTGTTCTAGGGTTAACAATAATTATTAAAAAATAAACCTTATGTACTACAATATAAATTATATATCGCTAAATAATTAGGTGGTTCGAAAATTATTTTAATTATTATTTTGGAATAGGGGCTTACTGTAGAGGGCAAAAGTTGCCGTTGGTATAAACAAGAAAAAAGCAAAGAAACAATTTTATTTTGTATAGGCTACTTATATCTTCCAGTCGTGCATTGCCGTTAAAGTTTGAAAAACCGTAAATTTTTTATATTTTTTGTCTGGTATGGTATGTCAACAATCCTATATCGTGTAAACGTTTCTCCAAGTATGTTTAAATAATTTGAATAATAAATTATATTCAATTATATAAATTATATTTATATGATATCTTTTGGTCGTGCATTGCTGTCTAAAATGTGTTAAATTGGTGATTTTTAGCGAAATTTCAGGTTTGTATTCTATTACGTTTTTGTAACAAGTGTATTAGAGATGCTAATTTTATATTCCTCTGTACCTAGAAGAGATAATGCTTAGAACTATTATTATCTTATCTTTTTTGTTTGTGGCGCAGCTGAATAAAATAGAGTTTCATTAATTTTGCGGTATTTTTTAAATTGCATTGTGATGAACTCTTCACTCATTTTTTTTACAAAACAACCCAGAACTCACCATGGAGAGAAGGCTGTACTTCGAGGTTCCACTCACACAATACAAAACCAACCACCCAATGATTAGGGTATGTTATTTACATTACCCTACCGGTATTTACAATTTAAAATTTTTTTTAAATGTTTAAAGTTTCTTTACACCTTTTCACTTTTATTCCTTAGTTTGAAGTGTTACTAGTTTTGTCCACTACTAGTATTAGCGTACTAATAGGCTACTTTCTGATTTGTGCAAAAAGGTAGGCACGGCTGATCTTGACTGCAACGTAGCTCTGATAAAACCGTCTCTAGCACTGTGTCCACAGACTTTACTGGAAGCTTATGTCACTAGCTTAACGTATCTTTCAACAGCTTGCCTATGACATGTGAATTTTTCGATATCCATAACAGGCTTAAATTCTCTGCTTACATACTGATTTATTTCGTCATTATTCAGTGCTTGTAACAAAGGAGGTGGTGTAATATTAAAGTGTCCCATTGTATAACTATTGTGAACTTAAGTGTAGCCTGTAGCTTTAAAGTTTAGTTTGGTTGCTTAAAGAGTCTAACAATATCATCTCCAAAAGTTGCTTTCCTTGCCTTCAAGATTCGTCAATGTTCAAGTTCTCGAATGTGGTTTCCATCTTCAATGACCATCTCCAAAAGTGCATTTTTGGGATGGGCAAAGTAAGCATTCCGTTGTATAACGGGGTCTATAACTTTTAGCAGCTCTTCTAGTAAATACCGTGTTGTTTGAATGGTCTGATGTTTGGATCGTTTTCTGATGTTGGTCTGATGGTGGAGAAAATCTGGCTTACTTTAGAGGTAAACCACTGGCTTACTTTAGAGGTAAACCACATAAGCAATAGTACTTTAAAATAAAGGTGACAATTTGCCTCATATTTTCAGAAGCTCTTTTTTTTACATTAATGTATAGGCGCAAAACTCTGGTAGCGGTAGTGAGCCATCTAGAATGTGACCATAGGGCCAGGGTCACGAATTGAAAAATTCAGAACAGTGCCGTGACTGGATGACTTTTGATACTTCTAATATAGCCTACAATTGATCTTTCCTGAAAAACTAACTGCCAGTTTACTTCAGGAATTACACAATCAATAGGTTCAAATTCAAACTGGTATCTTTTCACATCCAGATAATTTTTTTCCAATTGGCCCTGAATAACTTATTGATCCTGTTGTAATACCATCTAAGTGGTGGAAAAGGTGATGGAATGGAAGTTCATTAAAATGAAGAAGACAAGTACTCCATTGCATAGGTAGGCCTATTCCCACGTGCAACTCAATTTGGCGAAAAACTCCACTTTTCCAACCAGTGTTAATAACAGTGCCGTCACACTCAATCACTTCTAATTCGTTAAGCCATTTTCTGTACGGTAGGAAGTAATACTGTTGGCTATATCAATTGCTGAACTCATACAGGTAACAAGTTCACTTTTTTCACTTAAAATTGTTTTTTTTCAGTCACTTTTAATAAATTATTCACTTTTCTACATTTTTTTTATTAAAAAAATTTAGTTTCAATTTAATTTTTGGGTACTTGGATTATTTTATGTTCTACTCCAATGAAGGTAGAAAAATGTTTTCTGAACTGTTCCAATTTTGTCTACTTCATGCTACAATCTGTTTAACCCAGGTTGTTGTAAGCATTTTTGCAGTTTGATGAATCAGAGTAGGCCTACAACGATTCATTGAGTTAAAGTTCATCTTATGTACTATTCGCCTACAGTACTACGTATTTTTAGATGCATATTAGAAAATATTTTGTTGACAAAATTACAGAAATGCTTTCACTTCTAATTAATAAATTGTGCAATAAAGTATTAACACTATGGGCAGGGGTGCAGAAATTGTTTTAGCACACAAAATTTCCCCAGAACACACTTTTTTTCACTAAAAATTTCCCCAAAATTGATCGGTATTCGCTACAGATGCGCCAGACATTAACACAGTTTGTTTATCTATTTCAACATATTTATTGACCTTATGTTTTAATAATTTGTATTATATTCATTATAAAATATAAATATTCAAAAAAATAATAAAAGCATTATTTTTACTTAATTTAACTCGGTGAAATGAAATATCTACAGTGAAATATCTTCATATGGTCCCAAAAGGTTTAAAACAAAAAAATAAAATTTGATTATTGCTATTTTATTATGTTTAAAAGTAGTCCTAAGGCCCGTATTACACTGTAAAATATTTTATAAAATATGTTTTATAAAAGTTCTTTGACAAAGATCTTTGATAGTGTAATGGGCCATCTTTTATAATATATTTCTTTTATTAAATTTAAGTGGTTGGCATTTTATCTTTTATAAAATGTTAGATACATTTTTACCTTTTAGTACAAGTCCAAAATGTTTTGTAAAAGAGAATCACTTTTCAAATCTTTTAAATATTTTACATATTTTATAAAATATTTTACGGTGTAACACGGGCCTAATACTTAGTGGTAAAAACAAAGTTAGGCCTAAATGTTATATTTAATTAGTTCCAATTCAATTACCGAATTACCTACCTACTGAATCACAGTCACTACTAAAAATCGTCCGGACAGATCACACGAATTTTAAAGAAAATTAAAATTAACAATTACTTTTCATTTCTTACATTTAGTTAAAAAATAAGTGATCCCGACACGCTACGACTTTTTAATTGTCAACATCAGTTTTCCCGTACCCAAAAACATATAAAATAATACCCCATACTGAATTTTGATTAAAAAACGTGATCCCGACGCGCTACGACTTTTTAACTCCCAAAATCGTTGTTTTGTACCCAAAAACATATAAAACGATTGCCCCACACTGTATTTTCATAATTTTGACCCAATATTTTCAAAATGTTGACCCAAAATGTGACCCTGACGCGCTACGCCTCATGCTTGAAAGCTCAAAAGCTTTTCAACTCTCCGCAATAAAATTACGAAGATTTTGGTACCAACAGAAGTTTTCTACGACCGACGTCTGTGAGTGCTTATACCGTGTGTACAGGAAAAAAACATCGCATCATTTCAATACTTCGGCATTTTAATGCAAGCCGAAGTAATAAATGAGTACGCACATCACATTGTACGCATTTTACTGATAAAGACTAATTTCGAATTTCGGTAAAAGAAAATAAAAAAACATCTGTAATACCTATACATTAAAATATCGTATAATTTGGTTTAATATGATTTAACTCTAATCGCTTGAATAATATCATTTGTATGCAACTAATCAAAATTTGCATACCGGTATCATAATAATTATGTTTTAATACCCAACGAATGTGATTGAACGCCCTTAAGAATCAGGAAACTGCCATTCATCAACCGGCACAAAAATATCGTATCGGCGGCTCGGCCGTACCATATTTTGTGCGGTGAAGATTAATGTAGTATCGCGGCTCCACCGTACGATATTTTGTGCGGTGAAAATTAAATAGGAACCCTGTCCGACTTGCAACTTGCAACAGGGAGCAGACAACACACTTTGTTTGTGTATGTTGGTGTGTTTGAATATGTATCATACAAACCGATTAAGCTGACCTTTGTTCTCATTCATTTCTTATCTATTTTTCCCCAAAATAATTATATTTTCTTTATTTTTGGTGGATTTTCCCCGGCCAAAATTTCCCCAGCTCAGTCCCAATTTCCCCCGAACCTCGTTCGGGCGTTCGGACATATTCTGCAGGCCTGACTATGGGAAGGTGCAAATTTCAGAACTTATGGTTGGATAAAAATGATCCCAAAGGGTACAGGATAAGTGATTGGGTAAAAAAATTCTTTTTAAGCGATGAACTTTATTGTAAAATCTGTGATAAAATTAAACATTCTAAAGTTAGAACCAGATAGTCAACAATCAGTAATAATAATATTCAATGAACAAGTACTCTTAGTTAGAAAAAGAGGCTTTTAAATTTTGGATTTTGCAATATTCATACCATCCACTTCACAATGCTTTTCTCAAAGTTTTAGAGGAACTTGGTGACATAGGCGTCGCGTGGACTATTATTTAAGGGGGGGGGGGGGGCACAACCGGTCAACTGCTGATCCAAAAGTTTGCTTGGGGAGAGACAAAATAGGGAACACCCCCAGGATAAAACAAATGTGGTTGTTGATAGTGGAAAACAGCGTTTAACATTACAATTTTAATTTTGAACTATTGACTGTTCAAGGAAAATCGGGAATGGATAAACTGGTTTGACGGTCAATATTTTGGGGTTAAACTAGTCCGACGGTTAGCGCCTGGGCTGAGGAAAACGGGCCTGAAGTTACAGTATCAAAACAAAATTTCAACTTATGATAATTCTGACCAGATTGTGTCCTGTCACCCTTTGGGTATTTAAACCCCTCATAAACTTCTAATTTAAATCTCTTCTCACTGAACATAGAATACATCGCACCGCACTAAACACTTTTACGAGTACTACACTACGAATGTAAGGTAAAAGAACTGAATCTGAGATTAAGATAAATCCACTGGTTGGGGGATGGGGGTTAGCAACCTTGTCAGTAAATCCCACAACTACCTGCCTACTGCCCTTCGGACCAATTTAACCCCGACCCTACTCCACGGAACAAAAATATCTTTGAGCATCGAACCAGTTTAGTACAACCCGGAAAATCTGTGTAGTTATGTTTTCTTTTACGAACATTGCATTTAAAATTATTATTGAGACAGTCTAAAGCTCATTTCCTTGCAGTTTTCTTGATTCAAAATATTTCAAATGAGGAAATTTTAATAAATCGTTCAAATTAAATAAAATTATTTTACTATGCAAAAATACTAATTGATTTTATGGGAGTATCGGTTAAAATCAATTATGTGTATATTAACAAACTAAGTTTCATAATTAAACATTGTTGCTACAATTCTTGTATTTTATTTAAAAAATCTATATATTGTCATTAATTGAGCATAGGCTTTCTTTCAGTTCGTTTTGAAAATCTTCGAACTAGGGCACTTAGTTTTTTTTAAACTAGTTTACAGCCTGCGGAGTGGAATGGCCGGGGAGGGGATCTCACAAGATAACCAAACTTCAACGAGTTAAAGAATAAAATGACGTAGACTAGTTAATTCAATCCGTTTGTTTAGCCAAATGATATCTCATAGTAAATAAATGTAACAACGATTAAATTGGAAAATAATTTTCACGTTAACCTTAATAAGGTAAAATAAACAAAATAGTTCAAACATTCTTGACATAAATGACTTATAAAAAGAGGAAGAACTTTACAAAATAGTAGAAATTAATTATTGTGTATTCGCCAGAAACATAAACTAATATTAAATTTATATACAATGTTGGGGATGCACGTGCCCCTGTGCTCCCCCGGTGCGACGCCTATGCTTGGTGTAGATGCTTCAGAACTTATTTTTGCAGTCCATAATTTCTTCCATAAATGGCCAGGCCGATGGCAAGATAACAGTGAAATTCAAAGACAAACTGGTACTGTAAACTATAAGGTTATAAAACATTGTCGAAGTCGGTGGCTTACTATACGAGCAGTGCTGAAATACTTTTGGAACAATGGAGAGCCACGGAGAAGTATTTTTTAACAAATGTGCCAAAAGCATAGGCCAAGTTTAATGAAAAGGCCTGAGTATCTGAAAACTGTAAATCTACAATAAAATCTGAACTTAACTTTGTCATGTCTATTTCTCAAATCTTCACTAGCATCACAAGCTTCTTCCAAAAAGAAGTTAGTCATGAAAATGTTAAGGAGGATTTGCAAATTAAAAGTTCTCAAATATTTTAATCTTGTAAAAATTAATGATGATTTTTAAATACTGAAAATATATTTCCTTTAAAAGAACTCACATTTTGTGATTAAAAATCAACAAACTTGAGCATTTTTGGGGAGTAGATAGAACTTTGTTCTATCATCAAGTTCAAAAACATTTTTCTGGAGCTATTAAGCATGTAGTGAACAAATCTTCTGTTACAAATTCTCTGGTTAAGAGATTATTATGTTTAGATCCCAATGAGAGGCTGTCCAGAGAGAGTTGTCAAAGTATAGTTGAAGTTTCTATGGCCATGCCATGGCAAGCCAAACAGATGAGTGGAAACTTCTTCAACTAGAACAAGATGAACGAAAATTTAAAGAAAAATCCTTTATTGGTCTCAGTTTTTTTTAACAAGTCTGACTCCACTAGAAAAACTCCTAGATTTTCAACACTTGAAAAAGTGATAAAAGCTTTGTTATCCCTGTCACTTGGTAATTATAGAAAATCTATGTCTGAAGGATCCTTTAATGCTTTAATTAATCATTGTTAAAAGTGTAATGAACGCAAAATGTAAAGAAACAAGCCAGCTGAGAAAGGGAAAGCGAGAATTCAATGTAAACATATCAGAGTTCGATAACGATACAAGAAGGCCTAAATGTAAAGAAGCATGGAGGGTAGTAGTCGAACAGCTGACATCAAGGTTGTAGCCAAATCGTTGCAAGGTCAATGTAAAGTAGAGAGGATGGGAGAACCTGAAGTCAAATGGGATATGAACGGTTACATGGCAATTAACCTTTTCGCTGCGTAAATCGACTACAGTCGATTTGAGATTTTTACCGTTCACTGCGTAAATCGACTTCAGTCCACAACGTTATAAAAACTTTTCCTTTGGCTGCGTAAGTCGATTATAGTCCCAAATGAACAGAAATGATGTTATTTAGCCTCAAGTAGGTGCTGCTCCCTGTTTCTAAGCCAGTGAAACTTTGTAGTATCACATGTTTTTGTTGACATTTGACGTTCCAACCGGGTGTTTAATGAAGGTTATATTGTGGTTGTAATGATTTCCATTGCTTTTATGTGTGTGTTTATGATAATATTTAATTATATTTCTAGTATATATTGCACGTGGATATTTGTTTTACATAATTAAAGTTCTGAAGTGATTTAGTGTTGGCTTAAGAGGCCTATTTTCTTATAATGTAAGTACTGTATTGGTGATTAATTCTAACCTACTTTATAATGAATGAATATTTAAAATAAAACAAATACTCTTTTTAAACATTTTAAAGTATTCACAATAACAAAATTATTATTACAATATTCCATTATAGAAACAAAATTTATTGACATTATTTCAACTTCAAGAAAGTGTAATTTCTGTGTGTTAGCTAGGCTAGAATTATATGTTACTGTATCTTTGCTACTTATTACACAATTAATTATTAATTTATGCTTATAAATGTTATCTTATACATGTTTTAATATTAAACTGTTGTAGATTTAATATTTTCATTGTTTTTTATAGTAAATATTATTTAATGTGAGTACTTAAAAATATTTAACAATTTATTAAATTTCCATGTTTTTAGGGCTTAAATCATGTTTTTCACACATACAAATTTTTTTTTAATGAAAATAGTAGTATATATTAATGCAAGAAATAGTAATAAAGAGATATTTAAGTAAAATAAACCTTAATTAAAAAATTAAAAATTTCACTCATAATTGCAAAATTTAGGGAGCTGCTTGGATTTTAATACGCAGCGAAAAGGTTAAAAGTAAAGACGCATGGAGGGGGAGTGTTTGTAACACATAAACACTAGCCCTTAGAAAGTAAAGGTGAACACAAATGGTTAAAATATCTCAATAGTAAAACAAGTAAATGTAAATTCATTAATTAAAATAAAAAATGCAGGAAAAAGGTTAAACTCAAGTATAGGAATAATAAATTAGGTTAGATCTCAAATCCAGTACAATAGTAATTGTAAGTAAATTCAATTTTTATCAGGCAATATTTAAAGTTCCCTGTGAATAGACATAGTGATATGAAATAACCTAAGTGGACATGTATGTGATTTTCAGTGGACAGAAAACTCCCAAATGGAGTTGAGACAATACAACGAGATGATATATTGAAATGTAAAATATTGTATGTTTTTTAGCAGATCTTAAGCTTGCAGTTGAAGCTAGATTAAAATTGCATTGAATAATATAGAATATATAAATGTATGTAAATGTAGTGGTTTCAGTGTGATTACTCCAAAGTGGAGAGAAATGAATTTGTACTTGTTAGATAATAGTAAATTAAATTATGTCTTGTACTTAAAAAGGCGAAGGCAAATAGACAAGTATAAAAGGAAGCGGGGGTGGAGAGTAAATTGAACCAAAAGGGATTTGTTGATATTTTGCACGGTATAGGGAGGGGGCTTTTAGATATCTTGGATTTCTGCGTGAACTTGGAAATCAGATATTTTCAGAGGGGTAGCTACAACGGATATTAGCCGTTGTAAGGCGTGAAAAACCGGGTTTATATTAAATTATAAAATTCGATGTTTTCAAGGCCGAACTTCGGTGAGTGTCAATTGTTAGTCAAAAATACAAGTTAAATCAGACCAAGGCTTATCTCCCAAGATGAACCTTGATCAAGGACACGTCAAGAATGGAAATCTGACTTTGCCTGAAAGTAGCTGAGTTTTAGGGGAATAAAGGAATCCAGGAATTTTATGCATTTGTGATTTTCATGGTTTATTACGTAGCGCTAAAAGCGTGAGTTAGGACCGTGTGAATTTCAAATCATAAAAGGTAATAATACCAAAGTAAACAGGGGTTAAAGTTAAGGGAAAAGTTCAATTCAACTCGAAACCGAAAAAGTCAAACATTTTTGGAATCTACATAAGTAGACGAAAATAAAAGGTTAAATAAGAAAATGTAAAATTATTGAAAATAAAAAAGTTAGCTCAAGTGTCAATTTTCACACACCCTAAAAAGGGAGAAATAATTAAAATCATAGGTTTCCACTCACAAGAGTTGTTAGATTATGAATAGTTCTGTGTAAAAAAGGGAACAAAAAGTAAAGTTAAATTAAGATAAAAGGGTGAGAGTTTTCACGCCTTTTAAAGTAGTAAAAGTTGAATTTAAAAATTTTTAATAATAAAAAAGTAAAGAGATTTAGGTTTAGATTAACATTGTATGGTTAGGAAACCAGTAATTTAAACATTTTTCGCGTAATAAATAAAAAACCCCCAAAGAACCTTTTTGCGATTGTAGGCTAAGTCCCAGAAGAGAAGAAATCAGTAAAAGTGGTGAAAAGTGTTAGAACTGTACAGGTGTTAAAGACAATCAGCGTAAACAAACAAAAAAGACATTGAACGCGAAAGACAGTCGCGGGAAAATGCGGGAAAGCGTAGACGTGCCGCGCACGTGTAAAAATCATAGTACAGACACGATTCAAAAACGTACGGATAGCCAAAAGCAATCTGAAAAAAGTGAAACAGGAAAATTATAGAAAACTTAAAAAGGAAAAAGGATACAGCTAGAAAAGAAAAACAAGTAAGATTCGATAGTCAAAGTGGAAGGGATGAAGCCGCGGGTACAGAAAGGGCGGTCAACCAACAGCCGAATTAACCAGAGAAATTGGTGTTTTCCAGGAAAATGAAAGGATAAAGAAAAGAAGAAAATTATAGAAATATAACCAGTGCAAATTTAGACATATTTCTAAATCAAAAAAGTTTCTAGAAAAGGAAAACAAAGTTACTGAGAAAATAATGGAGAGGGCTAGGAAGAAATGACGTCACGAAGTGTATAAAGGCTTAGACTCGGAAAATCCGAGGAGACTAAAATTTTTACGAAGGTAGACTTCACGTCACTGTGTAAGAAGTATTTTTCTGCAAGTTCGTATACTACGTGCTATGCTTAAAAGCCTTAGTATCACGAGCACTACTATATTTTTACTTCGTTAAACTTAAATAATTTTCAACTATAAATTAAACTACAAGTCAGAAGTAGTTCTTCAGGAGTAACTCTACGGCCTATCCAAATGAGTTAATGCAAAAATAACTCTATTTGGCGATACTGAGACAACATAGGCAATCCTTCAGGACATGATCTTCTAAACGATACTTCACTTCTCACAAACCAAGGAAGAAATAGGATCAACTGTAACTCTACTAGATTCTACCAGATCTGCTCTTCAAGTACATCTGTAGCCATCATATCAACCCAACAACTTTAGATCAGAGAATCCAGACTATCATACACAGCATCCTGGCAGCTCCAGCATCAGCTGATCAACATAGCGGCATCCATCACGGAAAACCGGAGGTGAAAAACGCTGAATTAAGGTCTGTGTAAACGAGAATACGTTGTCCCCCATTTTAATTAATTGCCTGAGTAAATTCAATAAAAATATTTAAAGTACTGGTTGTGATAGGTTAGTTTCAAATTAAATTCAAATCATAAAATTAAATAAACATAAATTCGATATTCCCTAAACTTAAATAATAAATATAAATAAATTAAATTCATATAAATTAAAAATTAAACTGATTATAAAATTAGACTGTCTGCCAAGCCTATTAGAAAATATAATTATAGGTTTAACCTTCATATTGTATACAAATTATATGTACAAGCAGATGGTGAGAAAAAGAGAATTGTTTATGGTTTCATTTTGAAAAAGTTTTTATTTTTATTTTTGAATAAATTAACTATTAATTTTTATACTGAAATACTGAGAGTAATCAATTACCTGTTTTATGGTTATCCATTCATGATATTTTCCTTTATTAGAAATAGGCCTAGTCGAATAAATGTGTTTAGCTGTAGAAATAATCGAAGCACAAATAAGGTAAGTTATAAGGGCTGTTCCACTGTTCTCATTTTCCTGAGATCACAAATAAACAAGAGTTCTTGTAAATTAAATTCAGAGTTAGTAAACTTATTAATTTTTGGAAGCTATTTTAAAGTGTTAGTGTCAGTCAAAATACTTATAGAAATAGGTATCAGACACCCAGTTGCATCACCTAAGCTAAAGATAAAATTTTGGCTAAAGGCTTCCAGTAGGTGTTGTAACTTATTGTACAACAAAAGAACAAAAAGGTACGACACCCTGTGTCCGTTGTAAAATAAACGTACAAAAAGTGGGGCGCGAACCTGTGTTCGTTGTAATATATATTGCAACGGATGGGCCTTATGCAATGTGTGAAAAATTGAGTTTTGCAATAAAATGCAAAAATCAAGATTTCATAGCAGAAGTTGAGGTGCACCCTATACTTAAATAGATTAAAAGAAGACAAGTCCAGGCCGAATGTACTGAGTCAATAGATATGGACTTTTGTCCTGGAGCTTGTTTCAAGTTGTTTAAAAGACTTAGAAAAATTAGTTATTTTATACAGGAATAAGGTGTTAAATAAAATTATAAAATGGATGAGTTTTATGGGTAAATGTGTAACACGGGAGGTGTAGACAATGGTCATGGAAATCACAATTTTGTAAATTAAAAAATGGTAAAGTTAGAAAGGGTTAAAGTTATAGAAAATTCTCAAATTTGATCAAAAGTAAATGAAAAAGATATTTTTGAAAAGAGTAAGAGAAGTTGAATAAAAAATGTTAAATAACAAATTAAGAAATTTTTGGTATTTTAGAAGTTAGAGATAATTGTTAAAGTTTGAAGGTGAAAAAGCACCTGAAAAAATGAAAAAGTAAAAATGAAAAAGTAAACAAGTATTAAAGGAGTAAAAGTTTTATAGGATAAAATTTTAAAAATTGTTAATTAATTAAAATAATAGGTGAAAAGGTTCACACCTATATTTTGCTAAAAATAAAAGGAAAAAGGTGATAAAATAAATGACCTAGTGTTAAGAAAGTAATAATGAAATAAAATTGTAAATCTCAATCTAAAGTATCAATTTTTCAAGTAAAATTTCAAATCCAAAAGTAAATGTTAAAATAGGCAAATTTACAAGTCCCAAAAGCAGAAGAAAAATCATCGGACAGAATTGAAATTTTGGCTAGTAAACTATAAAACCATAACCAACAGATAATAAAAAAGGAAAAAGATTTTCCCTCAAAAACAGAAGAGTTTCCGGGAGGAAAAACCGCGGAAAACGCGAAGTCGCGCCGTAAGCAAACTAAACGTCGTACGACCATCACTTAAGTTTGAGAAGAAAGAAAAATGTACCAGGAATAAGATTACGAAAACCGCAATTCTATAAAACAAGTTCCAGAGAAACTACAGGGAATATAAAGAAAACAATGGGACAATATGCCAGTAGAGGGAGTAGCTGATAGCAAGATGAGATGTCAAACTAGGAAGTTAGTGGGGGTAGTACCAACCCAAGAACTTTAGAAAAAAATAAAAGTCGCATGGCGAGATGGCGAATAAGGTATAGAAAAGCAGGGAATTAGTTGGTACCCCGGAGGCGGCAAAACAGTCGATATAAGGAGCGTACAGCGTCAGAGGCAGGAGACTTTTCGTATAGACTTTGCGGAGAGACTTTGTTCATAGACTTTTTTTGGAGAGACGTCTCGAGAGTACTTCACAGTAGAATTTTTCTCTGAGTAGGGATGTGCTGGACCAGTGTATAATTTTCTCTTGGAATAGATATGTGTTAGAAAAAATCTGCGATACTAAAGTAATGTATTTTTCAAGTAGAAGCAGTGTTTTATCAAGGCAGCGGTACGAAATGTGTTTATCGAGCAGTGAACATTTTAATTAATTAAAATATTATGAAATATAATATTTCAACGAACAGTTTCTATAAAAATCCATCGAACTATATACAATTTAAATAAATGAACAGAGATTGTGTTATATCGGTTATCATTACAGACAGTGAAAAAACAGTCGAACAATTTAAGTGAAATAGGCTATAATTGGTTAATATAGCAGGTGCGTCTAAACCATTGTAAATGACGTAGTCTACGACAACTACAGGACGGATGTAATGGCAATAACTGGAACACCGAATGGACTTTGAGGAATTACTGGAATAAAAAAGCGAAAACCAAATCAGGGAAGGCGCTAGAAGACTTCAGGGAAATTCAAACCAGGAGAAATTCAACCAGGCAGAATCGGAAACCACGGGAGACGTTCAACTACACCAACGATAACCGGACTTCAGGGAGGCTGTATTTCCATCAACATTCCTGGGAAAGCAGTTCAGAGTCAAGGGTCGCAGTAATAAAAGGTCTGTCAAAAAAGTTACGATATTGTCCCCTATTAAAATATTGCCTGAGTTAAATTTAAATAATTATTGATACTGGGTTGAGATAGTTAAATTAGGTTTTTCAAAATATAAAATTATCAATCTTGTAAATTAAATATTTAAAATCATTTTCATAATTAAATAATAAATATTAACAGAAGGAATAATTACGTATGAATAAATAATAAATGGTTCTACCTAAAAGAGGTAATAAAGTGATGTAAATAGTAAATTTAGTTTAAAATTTTTTATTTTTGTAGTGGAAAGAACCGCAAAGAATTTTGAATTTTTTTTGTTGAATAAATTCTCTTTTGATTTAAAATAATATAAATAATTTACCTTGTTCAAGAAATTCCTATTATCTAAGTATCCTATATGATAAGTTGTTTTCAGTGTATGATCAATATCGAAGGTTCACATAGCACAAATAATTTAATTATTCTAAGGTCAGTTCCACTGTTCTCACTCCTCAGAGATCATCGTATAAAATTAAAATTAATTACTGAGCTGAGCATATTTAAAGTTAATAGTAACTTCAATAACTGGAAGAAATTTAATAAAATATTTTTCATTAAGGTGACTATAGGCATAGTTATCCTAACCAGAGTTATATCACCTAGGCTATCAAAATTAATTTGCCTTATACTTCCAGTAGGTGGTATAATCTCTTTATTTTGTGACAAAGTAGGAAAATCTACAGACAGACAAATTGTGCAAAGTTTGCGTGCTCTATCGTCGCAAAATTTGCGCTCGCAATGTTAGAAAACGTGTCATATATATATGATTTTTAATGACACTCTAAAACGTGTTCTGGGGCCCATGATCGGTGCTCATTTGGTACTCCCGACCTTGGGTCTTACCATAAGGGCCACTGCAATAGCTCATTTTTCCTATGGAAATTCGCTAATAAGAAATATCTTAACAAAAAGAGGAAAAACATAGCTGATGAAAAAAAATAAAAAACAAGAAGAGGAGCAATGTGAAAGTCAAATCTTTGAAGCAAATGAACGATTAAAGAAAGCTTTGAAAAAAAAAGAAAGATTTTAGCGGCACATTTTTTACACAAGCTATGCTGAAAGGTGTCACTGAAGTACAGGAAGAGGCATCAGAGAAGATACGCTTTATTCTGCATTTACAAGTTAATTTAGAAAAATGGAAAACAAGCCTGATTTCAGATTTTTTCTTGAAAAAGTAATTGTTTTTACTAAATTTTTAAATAATTGTTAGTTCCTATTATTACCAAAATACTTTGTTTTTGTTTATGTCTTACTTGTATGCTTTTAGTCGTTTTTATTACAATGTTATGTAAATAAATTATAAAAAAATAAACTAAACAGATAAAAAATAAGGGGTAGGATTGAGCAAAATGTTTGTCTTTATTTTATTTGTTAAATTTTTAGGCTCTATTTTCTTGTATATTTACTACTTAGTTAAATGCTTAATACTCTTGATTTGTTATTACTTTATAGTTCTAAGTAAATTTACGTCAATCAACATTACTTTTATCACATATACACTTTTTATACTCATTTAAAAAAAATTTAGTCACTTTTTGACTTTTTTATAAAATGTAGTTGCTTTTTTTTTACCTTATAAACTGTTACAAGCCTTGGTGTCTTATGTAAATTATTGACCCAGGCACATGGGTTAGAGAGTAATGTTCCTCATAGAAGTTCTGCGAAAAGGTTTTTCACCGGCCTTTCAATAAACTATCCTTCCTTCCGTCAAAATAGAGGGCACATATTTTTACAATTTACTTTTTTTGCAGATTTGCTCATTTTTCTCTACATTTTATTGTTCTACATAAAATTTTTTTCTCTACACTACATTTTTCTCTTCGGATTTTATTGTTTTTTATAACATAGGAATTATCTTATTCGATAACCAACCCCACATCCTGCAATAAACTTGAAGCAATGGCAGTAGTTCAGACACACAATAATGGGATTAGTCACTGTTTGATGCAGCTGCACTACCAGTTAGCATTAAAATATTAAAATTTTATTTTCTAAGAACTTTTAAGTACTTAAATATCACTATAGCATTTCAACATTATTAGTTTTAAGAACGTAATAGAATGTACAAATTTTAAAAATGCAGTAAGATCGCCAATTTAGCACATTTTAGACTGTGATGCGTGACCAAAAGATATCTTATAAATATAATTTATACATATTTCAGCTACTTTTACATACTTGGAGAAATGTTAACGTGATATAAAACTGTAGTCATACCATAGTTTTGTAAAAAAAATAACTCAACTGCCTGGTCTTCAATAATTATTATAAATTTACAATTGTTGTTTCTTATGTAACAACTTGCCTTACAACCTGCAACCAGATTTTGATATCAATGTCTTGAATTGTAAAACTATATCAACTCAATAATGTATTTAAAGAAAAATATTAGGTTTCCTTCAAACAGATTTAGATTAATCCCACTTAAAATGAACCCTGCTAATACAAGCAACATCTTGTAAGTGTTTACAGAATTTGTATTACATAGCAGAGTCAGAATATTGTAAGAAAAACTGTTGTTTCAAAAGATAAACTGTAAATTATTCAAATGTTATAATTCATTTACAGGTGTATAATCTATTACATAATTAATTTGCTAGGGGTTATTTTGTGAGTAGAACTCCTCCTAGAGTTTTTAACCGATTTTGATGTTTTTGGTGTCATTTTACAGAGCTCACTCTGAAGTTGTGCTTCCCTTAAAATGAGCTCAATGTATGTTAAGGGCTTCACCCCAGTGGCCCTCAAAGTTGCCATGTTAATCTTATGGAAGGTCAATCTTAAGGAAGAAGAAGAAAGATTTTTTTTATTTTATCAGGGGCACAAAAAACAGCTGTTCGTATGAAAAGCTTAAAACAGCTGATTTTGATCAACAACTGATTTGGATCCAAACTAAATATAATTTTAGGTTAGGCAAATCAAGCAATAGCGAAGCATTGCCATGTCCACTAGTATATATTTAATTCATTTTTTAACCAGTTATCAATTAGATCCAAGGATAGTAAAAATACGAACTTAGCCTTTATTTGACCAGTGCATATGCCTTGATTATTGAGCCTACCAGGGCCTATCTTCCCTTCCACTAGAAAATTATTTCTCATTCAATTATTTACTCAATATTACACAAAAAGAGTCTCTTACAGCATGTCTCATTTTTCCAGACCGGTGGTCAAAAATTGTTTAAACAATTTTTTTTAAACAAATTTGAGGTAATTGTTTTCTTGTCAGAAGTAAACCTTATAGATATGTTTCGTATTTATGTATTCTAACAAATAATTAACATAATTCAAGGCCCGGAAAAAGAAATACGAATGAGTAACTTATTTTAAAAGTCTTCAGCTGATGAACAACTATTGTCGCTTATGTATTCGTTGAATCGATGAAAATAAAAAAAACCTGAAGTTCCAACCTACAGACTCTAGTCACAGTATGTTTCCACTTTGTAACACATATATAGTAACATCAATTAAGTTGTTTTGCAACAAGCAGGTTTGTTAAAAGTGCAGGTCAGAGGCGGGCGGTTGTAATCAGTTGTTACGGCAAACATACTGTCACTAAAGACTATAACTTATAACCTCAGGCTATATTTTTTTTAATGCTTTCATTTCTGCTATATCTTGTTGTACCAGCACTTCAAACATTTTTATTTGTCGATTGTAGTCCATTACCGATAACATGTCTCAATATGTGAAGGTTAGCTTCTGACAAGGAAGACTATAAGTTAGAACTTAAAGCTAGTTTTTTGTAAATGCTTTCATTTCTGCTAAATCTTGTTGTTCTGACGCTTCAAACATGTTTATTTGTCGATTGCAGTCCATTACCGATAACATCTAAATATGGGAAGGTTTATTTCTAACAAGGAAATAGTAAAGAATTACCTTTTACACATCCCTTAACAATATCCCGAACATTAATTGGGAAATATTTTGTTCTAAAGGTTGTTTTTTAGTTGTTAACTAGGGGTATGAATAGTGTATTCGTTGCATGAGTGTGAGAGAGACGCAGCACTCGTGCGGCAACCGAGAAACTCCCTCTCTCTCACTCATGCAACGTATACACTATACATACACCTAGTTAACAATTAACGTTTTTATATCTCGAAAACGGACAATTTAAGAGAAAAATTGCAAGATAGCCTGCCGTTTTCGTTTAAAATGCCCTAACACAACCTAAAAAATAAATATTTCAAACTTGTTTAAAAAACATTGTTTAAACACACTCTTTTTACATAAGATTGCACAAAATAATCGAATGAGAAACTATTTTCTAATGGAAGTGAAAAAGGGCCCTGAACTATTAAGGTGTTTAATAAATGGTATATTTATTAAAACAACTTAAAAACAAGAAATCTCCTGGCCCCGATAAGATCCATCCCGAATTCATCAAGAACCTAGGGGAAAGGGGCAAAGCATTGTTACTTGGAATATTTAACAAAGTATGGACTGGAGCATCTAGCATGCCAACAATGTGGAAGAAAGCAGTCATCATTCCTATCAAAAAGCCAAAAACATCAGGTGAAGAAATGAACAATTACAGACCAATCTCCTTGACATCTGTGATTGCAAAAACAATGGAAAGAATGGTTGCTGCAAGGTTACAATGTTATCTGGAAAACAACAACCTGATATCGAATAGTCAAGCAGGATTCAGGCCACAATGCACACCCATAAACCAAGTGTTGAGATTTACACAGAGTGTTAGGGACTCATTCAACAGAGGAGAATCAGTATTAGCCGTCTTCATTGATCTAAAAGGTGCCTTTGACACAGTATGGAGATCTCAACTATTAAAAAAGATTAAAGATCTACGCATAGGAGGTAACATGCTGCATTGGCTCAAACAATTCTTAAGCCAAAGGTGGATATGCACTAGATGGAAAACAGCAACATCTACATTCAAACAAACACAAGTAGGCCTACCACAGGGAGCTATTCTCAGCTCATTGTTGTTCAATATATATATAAACGACCTACCAAAAGCCTTACCTCAAGATAAACTTAATTGTGCAATGTATGCAGATGACATACTGATATAGACGGCAAGCAACAACAAGAATAAGAACATTTTTGACTCAATGAGTGGTAAGATGAATGCAGCACTGGGGGCAGTGGCAGAGTGGAGCGATAATAACAACATGAAAATTAACAAGCAAAAGACAAATTACCAACTATTTTCATTAAAAACAAAGACACAGGAAATACACCTTCAGCTGAAGGACACGGCAATTCGGCAGAGTGGGGATAACAAGTACTTGGGGGTCATCCTGGACAAGAAACTAAACCTAAAAGAACATACAAATTACATTACATCAAAAATCTCTTCCAAGAGTAATATATTGAAAAGACTTGCAGGAAAAAAGTGGGGAGGAACACTGGACTTGCTTAACCAAACCTACAAGACATATATCAGACCAAATTTTTTATATGGTGGAGAGGTCCTTGTCTCAGCTGGCAATGATACTATGAGGAAACTTGAAACAAGCCAGAACAACTGCCTACGAATAGTAACGGGAGCAGTAAAATCTACACCAATTTCAGCTCTTCATGCTTTCACAAACACCAAACCACTGTCTGATGAATACAAATGCCAAGCAATCATAACTTACGAAAAAATTCTACACAGAAAACATAATAACCCCTGGATTGTGGAACCACTAGTGGAGCAGACGCTAAAGACACAAACGAGCTTCAAATGCCTTGTGCTTGATTGGAGACCAGACAATTCAGCGGTTGAACAACCAGCACAGTTGAAGAATCCACTAGACTACATAAGATACAAGATCCGCACACAACTCACAGAACCAGTAAACAAAGCTAATGACAGCCCAGCCAGGGTCACCCAAATATCCTTGGAGACAATCAACACTTGGTACCCATCAGACCAGTGGTTGCAAATATACACAGATGGATCCAGATTTGAGGGAGAAACGGGAGCAGGAATACATTGTGAGCATTTCTCTCACTATTTTGCATTAAGTTCAGCCGCTACAGCATTTGAGGCAGAGTTGTTTGCAATCAATGAAGCACTTAGACAAATGATAATGAGACCTTGGCTGAAGAACAACACAGTGATCCTGGTTGATTCCAAATCTGCATTGCAAGAAATCGCTAACAATGACACACACACAATCTCTTTAATTGATTCCATCCAGAGCAAGTACAAGGTGGTAAAAAATCTTACCAAGGAAATAGTAATGCAGTGGATTCCATCACATAGAGGCATAAAGGGCAACGAGCTGGCGGACGAGTTGGCCAGACGGGGAACCCACATAGTGCAGAAGCCAAGAAGAGTGCCCACACTTAAATCAAGGATCAACACTATCAAAAGTAAATCACAAACGGAATCTACCAGCAGTTTCAAGGAGGATATCAAGGACAAGCCGTATAAAGACATAATTAACCTGTACGAAGAAGTCAAAGACCTACAGAGAGGAGAATCAGTTGCACTGTTTCGTCTTGCAACCGGACACGATTGCTTGGCTGAACATCTAAAAAGAATAAAAATACTAAACCAGGATAAATGCACATTATGTGAATGCCCGAATTCCATTATGGGCAAGGACCACCTATTGGTTTGCAGGAAGCTGGACATGGACAAGCAGAGGAGAAAGGATTGGCCTGGACTGTACTGGGAAGCACGACAGAAGATGGCGTGAGCCAACTGGAGCCATTTGATAACAACAACATAAATGGTATATGGCCTTCATAAAAAATGTAAATGTAAAGACAGTCCATTTAAACACTCAGAATTTTAAATTGATCTTATGGAGTGTGGTTTTTTGTGTAGTTAATGTGGAACCTATATTTGTTTAAAGTTCATTGTTTTCATTATAATTTAAGGTAAAGTTACTGTATTCATGTCTAAAGATAAAAAAGGTTTCTGATTATTTAGTTATATTTTTGTGTGTTTGATTTGAAAATAAATGGTAGTGGATTTTTAATTGAAAGTTGTTGGTTTTTAATATACAGAAATAAGCTTATATGATAAAGTAATGTCTTTTTTAAAGCTACAACTCAATCATTGCCTGGTATAGGTCTCCTTGGAATCAGCATTCAATTGTACTTGATTAAAGCCTCATTGTTAAAGAACTGTAAGAATTATAACCACTCCACTCTGATCCTTTTGTTCAAGAGGCATAAGCAATTTTAAGTACGGTAAATTTTTTCATTGGTAGGTAAAAATAATTGCATGATAACTGAATATCGTATGTTTGTTACAGCTATACAACAACAGCTTCCTACAACTTTGCCAATAGCTATGCTCTTTTGTCATATATGGAATATCCTATTATTATCTTCCAGCAGTTTATTTTAATATTTCTGGTGCTAAAGTACAAGAATATGTTCACCTTTAATACTTACGCACTCAGTCTTCTGTACTTTGCCATAACTCTTGGATTTATTTCAAGTGTGATTCCTCCAAGTGTTCTCAGTCTTTTAATTGTAAGTAAATTTGACAATACCTAACAAAATAGTGTTTGTGTTAATCAGAGAATTTTGTAAATTTTGGGAAATTTGAACAAAAAATGGAAAGATTTATTTTGTAGTATGTCTATATAATATAAAAATTAGGAAAAAATGCACGAACTTAGTAGCTAATGCTTAGTATTTGTCATTAACACTAATAGCCTACCTTGCTTGTAAACTTGCTCAATTAGTGCTTAGTATTAGTGAAACTGCCAGTACAAGTGAATAGAAGCCTATCCTACTTAATTAGCGACAAGTCGACTATCCCCACCATAATTTACTAAGCATTTGTTGCTTACTGACCGAGTAAACAACCACTATAAGTGTTTATAACAAATAGAAAGAGCAAGTGAAAACATGTGCCTTTAAGTTAGTTTACATGATATTGGTTTATTTTGTGATTATGGCGATGGAATTCCGAAACAACTATAAAATTTATCCAGGAGTTTAAAACCTATGAATGTTTATAGAACCAAAAACCGGCAATATATAAAAATAAACACGTGAGACAGGCTGCATAGCAGAAACTTGTTGAAGAAATGCATAATATTATTACTGGTTTCGGGGTTCGAGATTAAAAAAAAAACACTGATCAACCTACTAACAGAAAAAAAGATACAAAATTCAGTATGTTCAGGAAGTGAAAATTATACTGTAAACGTACCAAATATACCATGGTACCAGGAAATAAATAGTTTGCTGAGATATGTAGATGATGGACACACGACTATAGACAATGTAAGTAAATGAGAGATTAAAATTACAGAATAAGCACTAATTTTATTTTCAGTGGTATTGTACCCCTCATATTAGTGACTTGTGGTTGAATCGCTGGTGCAACTTTTTGTAACAAAACATTAAACTGATCTGTTGACAGTCTCATAAACATTTTGTATTCACGTTTATCTTCGGTTGCTATCTCTGTGTTGTGTTTGAATGCACTGCGCAAAACAAGGCGGCGATGATGTTCCATTTCAAATTGATGTCGGGTCACTAATACCTTTCTGCTAATATCAACGTGTAAACGGTTTAAGCAGCTTAGTTAAATTACAAATACTAAGCATTAGCTACCAAGCTTATGTAAACCCAGCATAAAACAAGAGCAAAGTAACTCTTTTAGACTGTGGCTAAATTGTGTTACTTTCGAATACTTAAAGTAATTTAATAATTAATTGTGGAAGTTGAATTTTTGTAATATTGATCATTTGGACATGCCCATAATTTTTTATTGAAAAACCATCCACTACATTTCAGAAATGGGCATATAAGTAAGTGCTGATATCAAGGGACTGAAACTTAAGGAACTGTAGGAAACAGGAGTATAGACCTATGTTAATGAAAAATATTATAAGGCAAACTCACAGAAGGTTTTTTTTTTAATACCACTAAGTTGTAATGTAATGGGTTGCCAACTGCATTAGCATAAGGTTTTTGTAAATACAAATTTATTACTTTTTTATATAGCCTACTATTTTATTTTAATATAAAAAAATAAAAATATATTGCAGCCATTCTGCACACCAGTATCTTTGTCCAGTAAAGGAATCCAACTTTGGGAAATAATAAGTACACAGTACACAGACTCTGTCAGCGTAACCACTTGGGTGATCTCAGCATTTACTAATTTCAGTAAGTACTATATAACAAAACACTTGAAAAGTTAATTCTCTTAACTTGTACATAAGAAATATTTAAGGTTGTAAACTTTAAAAACCAATTATAAGTTCAATTTACAATTGTTTATTTATTGTTTAAAAAATGAACAGTGGGATAAACTGTAGTTTATGTTTTGGGCCATCTTGTATATCATATACACTGACACATGTATGGATTGACCATTTGTTTTATGTTTTATAATCAATTTATATTGTGATTTAAGTTTATTTTTATTAATTGTTCATGCGGGGAAGCTGGTAATTGTCCCTGCAATTTTCATCAGTGTTTGCATGTGAGATATATTCATTCAAATATGTTTAAAGTATAATTTGTTCGACCTATACTTATTAATTATTAAATATAAAACTTACCGTCTTTAATAATCCGTTTTTTGGTTGTTGAACAACTGCTGTTTTGACTATTCAGCCATTCTCAAATTTCTAACACTTACAAATATAATCACATAAACAAAAAAAAAACACTTACACGCCCAAATTATTTAAAAAAACCTATTGACTCATGAGTTGTTTATGTGTAAGTGTTTGTGTAATAATTAATATATCAATATTCAGAATGGTGATTTACAATTGTTATAACCTATACTTATATTCAAGATAAATATTAACAAACTATTACACCTAGTTAAACACAACTGTGCAAGTCAGATTTTATACATTCCATTAGTATTAAAATTGTGGAATTTCTCCACAAAAATTCTCCAAAAGTTTATAATTTCTTAAATATTTTCGATACAGATTTTAGTTTGTAAAGCAATAATTACTGATAAATATAGTGATTTTATTTTCCTACTCAAAAAAACTAAATTCAAAGCACAACTTCGTAATAAATACTTTTTATAAATTTTTGTTGGCATTTAATATTAGGCCTAGTAAAAAATTAAGTTACAGTAAAAATCCAATTGTAAATATTATTTTAAATTCACCTAATTGTTGAGCCTTTAATATTAAGTTTTGTCCATTTTTTAAATTCTGTTCCTTAAAAGAAACACAGAATCCTTAAAGAATCTCTGGTTTTTTCATCTGACATGGTTGATTTTCTCTGGAAGGGATGAAGATATACATAATGATATTTTGCGTATTTATAAAGCATATTAACCAGCATTTATTTCAAGAATCACAACTTAACAAATATTACTTCGGCTCGCATTAAAATGCCAAAGTATTGAAATCGTGCGAAAATTCTAAAAAACATTTACCCCCACTTTTTATGACTTTTCTTGACATTTTCCAGGTCTCTGAACACAATAAAGCAATACAAAATTTTGTGTACGTGTGTCTGCCTGTCTGTGGACACGATATGTGCACTCACAGACGTTGTAGAAAACTGTGGTGCCAAAATCTTTGTTATTTTATTTGCAGAGAGTTGAAAAGCTTTTGAGCTTTCTAGCGTGACAGCAACGTGACAGAAACATCATATTTTTTAGTAATAAAAAAAAAACATGAGCCGAAGTCTCAAAAAAGTGCTCCATCTTTTCATCTTGTTTTACAATTAATTTTGGGAGTCATTTTTTGGTACCCCAAAAAATGAATATGTCAATACTGTTGTGTTTCTTTGAAAGAGGTATTTATTTAAAGATATTAAAACATTTTTTTAAAGAATTTCTGATATATAGTTTTTAATATATTCCCAATAGTTTTACTCAACATTTAATTTTCTCCTTTCCCTATTTCTGAAAGTACTGCAGTGTTATATATTTTTTTAAACCATTCATGTTAGATTTACTTGTATATTTTACAGGAAAACTGTAGTGGATCCAAATGGTAAAAAGTGATACAAAATTATGAAACATAATACTCGTGTGATACGTACAGAAAGCACTGTTTACACACTTGTTCATTGTTCAGTGTTCAAGTCCCTATTGAGTAACCATTAATGTGTAATACTAAATTACCTTACTTTGCTCCGTCTTTTGACTTTATTTGTCTTTTTACTAAGACGCATTTCAGAGTTGGAACTCCATCTTCACTTTATTTCTCCATAAAGGTCGTCAAAACATGCTTGTGAACATACAAAATACCACATTTACTTATACACTTGTACACTTATTTAAAATGCTGAGTCATGTGCACACTGTTGCATGGTTCTCAAACTACTGACTGTTGCGGTGAGGCTAGGATTACAGATTATATCTCAAAGCCATCTCATACAAGAAGTTAGACTGGAAAGATAATTTTTCATTAAGTATGTTGTCTGACGATTGTTTAAATGCTTTGTAAATCTCAAAATCCTCAATTGCATTCATCAATTGTTCCTTTTTCGAAAGTGTAGAGGTGTCGTTTAGGAGGAATACTCCTTAAAGCAAACATCGAAGCAATAGATCTTGGTTGCCATGTGCATTGCAGCAGTATAAAACGACAACGACCTATGTAGACAATTACCATTAAAGTTGTACTACTTACTTTTATAAATGTGTTTAATGTTAAAATTATTAATGAACCCGATGGTACTACTGTAGTACTAAAAAATCATTTACTTATTTTTAACGTAAATATAGTCCAAGTCAATGTTGTTTTAAATAGCATAAATTGTAGTTCTCTTTATGATTTTATTGACATTTTTATATAGGATGTAAAAAAAAACCTTTCAGGAATTTGGGATATGATTCCTCGTACAAAAAGGAAGAAACATTTGCAAATAAACATAGGCCCGAAAACGCTTCGTTTTCCAGATATCCGCCATTTTTTTTTTTTTGTACGAAATAATTCATATCTAGAGAACTATTTGACTGACTAAGTTCAAACTTGGCATGAAGTTTAACCTAACAATTGTATATCTCAAGAAAAATAAGCGATTAAATCCAATCATGCTTTTCAAAATGGCGGCTGTTTGAAAATTTCAAACCTAAATTACTCAAAAACCGTACATTTTAACAAAAAATGTAAAACACCTTTTTATAGCCCATTTGATTTTCTATCGGATGGTGTAACTGTCAAAATAATCGGATGACGGATAATAGTTAAGTTCTGTGTAATAATTGGTTTGTTCAATACTCCTATACCAACACAGTTTATACTACAATATTGTGTGTACATTTGCTGTCATTTTATTTAACTTAGCTACTATCATTTATCCAATTGTTTTGACAGTTACAAAGTCTGTTACAAGTTGCACCATCAGATTTTTTGGGGGGGAATAAATTTTTGGAGTTTTTCCACAGTTTGGGGGCGAATTTTTATATGTTCCTGATTAAAACCAATATAAAATATGAAGATTTGACGACCCCCCCCCCCCCCCCCCCCCCCCCACCTGACACCCCCTTTTTTCTACAATATGAAAACAATATTTATAGATATAATATTTA
>JAGFPH010000240.1:649729-661254 GCA_018207615.1 Philaenus spumarius | reverse complement strand
TCTGTTGTTTCTACAATATGAAAACAATATTTATAGATATAATATTTAAATATTAGTATATCCAATATATTATATAATTTTTTCCCAAGTACAAATTATTTGATCTAAATCTTTCTCTTTTTGGGGTTATACTTCGGGATTGATAAAATATGCAAATTTAACCATAGAAGCAGCAGTGTCAATTAAAATGGATTTTTTGCAAGCATTTTTTCAAAAATTTGTCCAATATAGTAGTTAGTTACATTCCAATCTAAAAGTGTTCCATAATTTTTTTTTATAGAAAAAAGTACAAAGAATTTATATATACAACTGAAAAAAAATGATTAATGTAAAATTGTAAAAGTTATTAGCTCAGGAAGCAAAAAATGTTCAGTAAGGGAAAATCGAACTTTCCCTACATAAAAAGTAGTAAGAATTTTTTGTATTTTTTTCAAAATATACACAAGTTTTGTAAATTAGTTCTAAACAGAATTGTATATAAATATATATCAATTTCAAACAAATCTGTTAGAAAACACTTTTTTTATGTTAAAAAAATCAGGTCTATTTTGAATAATAAATTAGAAATATATGCTTTACCCAAAAATGAAATTTGATTACTAAAAATTGTAGAGAATAAATCATAGAATGTAACCTTATTTTATAAACATATTTTTCTTTGTTTCATTAAACTACAACAAATAACACAAAACTATCACTGAAGGGTAGTATCTTTGATTATGGACCTTAAGTATAATTATAATTAATTATGGATTAAGTATAATCAAGGGTGGTATACAATCCCAGACGCTCTCTACCATGCTAAACTATAACTGCCAACGCGCCTGGGGCGTTGAAGAATATCAGTGAAATGTCCATATTTCACAGAAATATTCGAACAGCCTACGAACACTAAAAAACCAAGTTTACCTTATATCAAACGGAAATATAGAATGTCCTCTTCAAATCGATATCAAAATATTTATACAAATATATCGATTCATGACATTAATTTCTATTATAAAATGTACTTTCTCATTGGTTGAAAACTGTCCAATTACAAGGGTTTACAGAAACTCTATAAAAAAAAGAAAAGGGTGATGACTGATTAGAAGGCAGTTTTAGTAAGTTCAAATCTTTACGAATCCAAAGGTGTCCCTATAATTATTGCAAAACCGGTTTATCTAACGGTTATGGGCCTTAGAAAAGGTACAAGTTGTACGTCATTTCTCTTTGTTTTCGCGCGTGCAATCAACTGTTTAGACAACTACAATTTTAACACGATGATTACATATGTAAATACATATACATTTTACAAAACATTTGTAAATAAAAAAATTAAAGTTTGAAACCTTTCCTTTCCAATGGTTTTTGTTTTATTGAGATTGGATGATTTTTAGTGGGTGAAATATTCGATACAATCAAACGTTGTAACAGACAACAGTGTTGTCTCGGCTCTCTGAGTCGACACTATGGTGTTGTCTGCCGCTTGTAAGGTTAATCTATATATATAAAATCCAAAACCCACTGACTCACTGACTCACTCATCACGATTTCTCAAAAACTACCTAACGGATTGGAATGAAATTTGGTATGTAGCTACCTCTAGGGCCATAGGTACTCACTAATAAAGGGTTTGAAAAAATTCGACATTTTAGGGGGAGTTTGGGGGGGATCAAAGTTATTAAAAAATTACTTCTTCAAAACTACCGAACGGATTGGAATGGAATTTGGTATGTAGCTTCCTCTAGGGCCATAGGTGCTCACTAAGAAAGGGTTTGAAAAAATTCGAAATTTTAAGGGGGTTTGGGGGGATCAAAGTTATTAAAAAATGACTTCTTCAAAACTACCGAATGGATTAGAATGAAATTTGGTATGCAGCTTCCTCTAGGGCCATAAGTGCTCACTAAGAAAGGGTTTAAAAAAATTTGAAATTTTAGGGGGCTTTGGGGGTATCAAAGTTATTAAAAAACGACTTCTTAAAAACTACCGAATGGATTAGAACGAAATTTGGTATGTAGCTTCCTCTAGGGCCATAGGTGCTCACGAAGAAAGGGTTTGAAAAAATTCGAAAGTTTAGGGGGGGTTTGGGGGGATAAAGTTGTTAAAAAACGATTTCTTCAAAACTACCGAATGGATTGGAATGAAATTTGGTATGTAGCTTCCTCTAGGGCCATAGGTGCTCACTAAGAAAGGGTATGAAAAATTTCGAAATTTTAGGAGGGGTTTGGGGGGATCAAAGTTACTAAAATCATAATTTAAGATCTTTTATTATTATGACAATAATAGTGCTTTTATTATTTAAGATCTATATATATAAAAGCCAAATACCACTCACTGACTGAACACTTAAAAAGAATACAATTACGTTAAAAAGACTGAAAATACCAACCACCACGGGCAGCGCCGTACGGGTCAGCTAGTATAATATAATATTAACGGAATATAAACTTATTTCTAAATGTTTGGGAAATAAAATACCATATAAAGTGTTTAAGTATTTAAATAAGTTTCTTTATTTCTTGTATTTATTATTTATTAACTTTTTCATTATGCACATTATTTTAACTTATATAAGTACCTACTACTGGTATTCAAAATGTATTGTAGTTTTTATTGTTGTTTTCTTACAATATTTTCTTATTATCAATTAATGTAAATGAATTTTTGTATTTTGCAACTATATATTACTTTTTTTATTAATTTCAAGTAGCAAGTTTACTACTTCAACATGTTACATTACATACGATTACCACCAATACCAAGGATTTCTTTTTCACGAAGCATTAGATGTTAAAGAACTTTTTTCATATTATGATGTCTTCTATCACTTCTTCATTCACTTACAAAAGTAGTCATGTATTATTTTTGTTAATAAATCTTGCTGAATTTGAGTATTTGTGTTACGGTATTTTATAAATAAATAGAGCCTTTAATCCTTTTTCCATAAACATATTTTTATGAAAAACTTTAATAAGTTATTGGATTTAACTGTAAACCTTAAATTACCTAATGGGTTGTTTTCAGAGAATAAAATAACAATTTTAAGAGAAAAAAAACAATTATGTGTAAGCAATTTTTTTGCTGAACTAATGTTTTTTGCTAAACTAATGTTTTTTGCTAAAATGTCTACTTTATGTCCCTTTTGCACCATGGGCTTCGGGGGGATGGGCATTCCTGATCACAATAAACGGTGACTAATGTAATAGGAATTTCTTTAAAATCAAACCCCTAAAATGTTTCAAGACACTGGAGTTTGAAAAAAACATGCGAAATGGTGGAGTAACATTTGAAACCAAGTGTCAAAACTGATTTGTTTGTCTACTCAGGTGGTCTGTATCGTGTAATATCATCATTGTTTTCATTATAGGTTAATTCTGTGTATTGCGTATATGATGTGTTGTTGTTATCGGTTAGTTTGTTGTACGGAGTTTATGAAGTGTTGATATGATATTGTTATTAATATCATTTTGCTAAACATTTCAGGACAGCTGGCTGCAAAGAACTCCCACTTCTCCTATTTATTTTAATATAAGAAAGGGTTTGTACACTTTCAGCAGCTCTGTTTTTACCGAAACAATTTTGTTACAGCTCGCGTCTATACAATCTACCTTGATTCTGCTGATAAAATTCTTCTTCTTAACTTCATACTATCTGGCTGCCTTAGTAGTGGGATTGCTGCATCTACGGTTTATTTCAAGAACATTAAGAAAGATTAATCTAAAATATGTTTAGAATATTGAAGAAGGTATGAAATTTATTCTAACGATGTATATTAATTTATTATCTGATATGGACAATGCGAACCAAAGAATGAATTTTAATTATGATACAATAAATGTATCATGGATATTTGTTACATATATAGTTAACTATAGTATATTACTAAACTGGTACTCAACTGATCTGTTTACATATGCTAGTTTAGCTTAAAACATATTTATTCTTTAGAGCTGATACAGAAAAGTGAATTATTGCTCCGCTCCACCTTAGAATCAGTTTTTACTTAGGAAAATATAATAACATAGCCTAACGCTTTCCAATTGTAACTCTTAGGTCAACTTGAATTGGAGTTGGTTTAGTTATTAAAAATATTTTACCAGAATTGTACCCACATGATCTAAATAGCCTAAAACTGTAGCATTGTTAAAGACTTGATTTATCCAAAGATCAGTACCTAATAGCTCAGCCAGCTTACAAAGAGACTAAAGTAATAGCTGAAAGTACTTTATGATATTAATCCCTGTTCTTCCTCTCAATGATACGTTTCCTTTTGCTTCTGGATGGATGGTACATGGGACAATACCACTATTCAATTCTGCTTCTTCCTTTACATGAAAGACGTAAGTATCTTAACTTCCTGCATAAACCCTATCACCATCCTTGACTCTTCTATATCCATTTGCCACCTTGGGCATTGAAAAAGGGTATGCTAAATCTCTTTCCTTGTAGTACAAACTATTCGTATCATCTCTTATCTTAAATCGGTGCAGGTACTTCCCACAGTCTTATTTACTTGCGAGAGCCTGGGTTAGATAGAAATTTGTTTCACCAAAGTGTCTACCCTTCCATAAGTGTTACAACAATCTGTCTGTAGCGGTCCTCGGTTCGAGAGCCGATTCTACAATGTTACGTGCCCAACTTCCTGAGAACATTAAATTTTAAAAATCATTGCAGAATAAGTTACTAACACCTAATGGAAGAAATAGGCTATCTCTTTTGTCTGGCCTAGGTGGCAACTGGTTGCCAAATATTTAGCTTTCTAAATATTTTGACTAAAACTACATCAATAATAATTATACACTTCCAGTTATTTAATTAAAGTATTAAGTACTATAAAGTATGTTCAGCTCAGAATTAATTATTTCTCTGTTAATTTTTATGAACCTCTGAGCTGTGAGTGCACTGGAACTGGCCTTATAACTGGTACTATTTGTGCTTTGGATATTACTACAACTAGACACAGCGGAAGTCTTAAAAAATAATGAATAATAATTTGAATGGGTATGTAAACAACAGATAAGTTATTACTCTCAAACTTGGTCTAAGAAATACCAATAATTTTATTCAAAAATACAAATTCAAATCAAAAAATAAAAGCTTTACATTATAAATTCCTCCCACAATACAAATTAAAGACAATTTTATCCTTCAATTTTAATTTTAACAACTTAACAAGTTTGGCAGACAGAACAACTCAATCAATAATTTTGTATTATCTTTTTATACTCTCTGTTACTTTACCCTTAAAGCGCTAAGCTAAAACATGGGCTACCGCTCATTTATAAAAAAAATAAAAAATTTATATTTTCTCAATGTTCTTTTTAAATTTAGATTCTCAGGGTTAAATAGCACACATAAAAAATATCCAACTAATTTTAAATTTTTTTAAATATTTTTTACGAATTAAAAAAGTCAAACCAACCTTTGCAAAATTTACAATAAGCCTCTTCAAAAACAAAATACATACAAGCAATACTTTTACTAGTATAAAAATAAAATAATTACCATACTAAATTCTTACATATAAAAAGAAAAAGTAAATAATAATAAACATATCTTACAAAGAGATTGCATACAATAATACATTTTATATAGGCTACAGAAAACAAAAAACATAAACATGAAATGTAGTAATTCTTTTTGTCTAAAAATAAAAATTTACTAAAATCATTGTTGTTTCATCAATATTACACATAAAAGTCACACTCATATTCACTTTTCAGTAATAAATATCATTAAACTCACAGTACAAATATAACAAACAGCTGAATGAAACAGTTTGCGTCTATAGGTGTAAGCCGCGCTCAGAACACAAGCGATAGTAGATTAATTTGCTTTAGCGACAGAACACAGAGCGATAAGAAGTCACAGACTCTGCTTATATTTTTTATTTGGTCTAAACATACTCAAAGAACATCAATCTGTACTCTATTTTAAGTTTCGTGAACTATGGGATCATCTAAGTATGTTTTTGCGTCTAAAGGCGTTAACCGCGTTTAGAGAATAGGTCGTGCCGGGTATAAAGGCGCAAGCCGCGCGTTAAGGGTTAACTTTACTCAAGTTCTTTATTTAATCCTTTTCATTATTATTTTACCATTTATTGAATTTACTTTTACTTTAATTTAATTTAATTTAATCTATTAAAACAATACCAGAAATCAAAACCTAATTCTACACAAACCAGTACCTAATAAATTTATATGAATTTAATGAGGCAAACTATTTATGGGGAACAACGTGCAATCACTTTCACAGGCCTTATTTTGCTTTCCTTGACCAATCAGACTGTGTTAAAAACGCCGGGTGTTGCTTGAGGTTGGCTTGTAGTGGCTTGCAGTTCAAACAGCCGGAGGTATCGTTGCTGAAGTCGGTTGATGGTGCACCGCCGATTATTTCCTCAGTCAGCATGCTGATCCCTGCTGTCGTGATGTTAGGTTACAGATGAAATCCAGTTGGTTTAGAGATGAATTCTTGAAGAATTACAGATGAACTTTAGTTGGTTTATAGATGAATTCTAGTAGATTAAAATCTATTCCTTGTATAACCTGGTTCGCTAGTTCGATCTCCCTTCAGTTTATCAACTCATGTCAATTTTTCTCACCTTGTAGTATCTAGGAATCCCAATATGCAGTTATGTTTGCTAACTCATTTGGCTTGTAGCGATGTCCTAGTTCTTACAGTTTGACATGCAGAAGTCAATTTGAAAATTGCAGACTATTTGAAAGTATGAAGCTTCACTCGTGAAATAAACTAATTCTCAATAATCATTCCAATAATAACTTTAGTAGTAAGCCGAAAAAAAATCAGTAATACTAATCAACAGTTAGTAATAAAGTAGTATACCACCGAAGTCGAGTACCCGCCTTATATGCCTTTTTTTATACTGCTCCAGGTGTAGCCTTCCTAGCTTTTTATGCCTGATTTAATTTAACGCTTTTTTTCTATAGACTTGTGGTGGTTTATTAATTAACTGTCTTCATTAATAACCTTTTAAATTTCCTTATTAACCTTAAAACCATTGTTTTATTTAATTTTTTTTCCTGAAGTTGGTCAGGCTGCATCTCACCAGTATTGGCTGGGCGGCGGTCTCTGACATGTGCTTTCAAACTGTACTTAATTTCTTTTTTTTTCGTGTAATATTTTATTGTGTGACCCAATTTTCTTCTGAGTGACCTCTTCTTGCTACGTACACGATGTTCTTTCGCTACGAACTCGAACGGTTGTTGTCCGAATTTGGTTCATGTGCGTGGCACATTTCCTGTTCCAACGCGGTTTTTTGCGGAAAAGTTTTTTGTTTGACGCTTTTTGAATTCTCATGTTTTCGCATCTTGTAGCAGTCTTTGATTTTTTTCACTAGCCTCAATTTCTCATCGTTTGGTGATTTTCTAGTGATGGTTTGGGACTTATAAATTTTCTTGTATTTGGAAATTTTCTTTTTATAAATTAATGCAAAATTTATTTCAATTACTAGTTTCTATCAATACAATTCTATCTATTACTTAGTTGACTTTACTAATTATATCTCTTTAATTAATTATACTTGCTTTTGAAAGGTGTGAATTTTCTCACCCCTCCAATTTAATTATAATTAAACATTTTATTTCATTTACTTATAGAACATAAGTAAATTTATCTCCTTTACAATTTGTAATATTTTAATTTTACCAAAATTTATTTTTCTCTATTTTATAGCCTAATGAACTTTATTACTTTAACTAATTTCTTTAATTTGTGAAATTCGCCAATTTACCTCATGTCATTTGATTTTGGTCTATATCCGTAGATTCCAAAAACACCTTCTTTTATGTTTTTTGATCAAAATTGAAAATTTTCTTTAACTTTAACTTTTAACTATGTAAGCACTATTTACTATTCCGATTTGAGCCTTACATGGCTAATACATATGCGTTTAGCGTACTGCATTTTACAAAGAAAAACATTCATAAGCTCCTACATCCTGGTATTCCCACGAAAATCATTACTTCGAGGCTAAGTTATTTTTCTTTCACCAACGTGTCCAAGTTCAACAGTCATCTTTCCAGATAACGCCCATCTCACTTGGGCTTATCATATTTTGCTCTACATACATACATGCACCAATGCGTTTCTAGTATTACTGACTTGGTACATTCAGTAACCTTCTTTGTCTAATTTGTTTCCCACTTGTCAGTTGTGTCTTTCCTGATGTCTGTGGAATTCCTCTAAATCTGTTTTTTGATCTTGTTCCTCCTGTGGTCTTTAGGGAGTACTCTAGCCAACAACACCACAGCAACTGTTCCAAACGTTCTATGTGCACTGATGGCCCTAAAGATTGAAACAAAACTTGAAACAAAATAATCACTAATACAAAAATTTAACATCCGTCATTACTAATTAATAACTTCACACTGAGATTATTGTTAGTGCCTCATAACTTCATGTTATAAATTCGACCATACTAGTATTTATTTTAACTGTTGAAGTAAATCAAATTCTCTATAGAATTATGTACCCATATCAATTATTTTATTTAACTTAACATCTTTAATTTAAAACACCATTGGTGGATTCAAACTATCGAACTCTAGCATACATAACATTTTATCATAGGATGTATAAGTTAATTGATTTATGTTATTTATTAATTTATTATCTACATATTATTAGTAAAATTCCACAGGACAGATAAGCTATTGCAATGATTCTTATAGTAAGACCTAACGTCGGGAGTAGCCACTGAGCAGCCGCATTTTACATGGCGAGTTCATTAGCCAAAAATCCAACAACCGGAAGCATGTTTTTGACGGAAGTAAAGATGTTTTTGAGATTTTTTGTACTAGAATGAAACTTTTTTGGGGTTTTATCTAAAAAAATAAGTATAGAAAGTTATTATTATTACATCTTGTTTTTTTTTTACGCGACCTAATAGCCCGTCTAGTTTTCCCAATATTGATCATAACGTAAAATACCATTAAAGTTACCATAAAAACCGAGTTTATCCGCTACGAGCTTAGTGACCCCCTCCCACACCGAGGGCACAAGGTCAAGGTGCAAACTTGCAAAGTGAGTGTTTCCGCTGCGAGTGGAACAAAGCATCGTGTGAACCGAGGTCGGAGGCTGAGGTGCAAACAAATTTTATTCTACTAATATATTTCGGTCGTGGAGGCAGCTATTCAGTGCCTCCATGAGTAGATCAATTTCTAAAATAGTTCGTTGAAACCCAGAAGTATATGAACTTAATTTTGGAAATCCGGTCAACTCTTGTCAGCGGTTAAGCTGTGATCAAATTATTATCTTATTTTAATTTTTGAAGATTTTATTGACAATTGTTATCCAATTATATTTGGCTACAGCCTAACCCATCTGGAAAAAAGTTATGTATCAAACGTCATGGCCCAAATGTAGACATAAGAAACTTTTCTGTATCTGAAAAAAAACTTACCTGTCTTATTTTTATGTTCTGTGTGTACCACTAAGTCTAGATAGCAGTATAATTCACTTCTCTAGATTTTACTCTTTATATTGTCACATAATTAAATAGTAACTAAGTCATTCTATTCTAGTTCAAAAACTTCATGACACAATAGCTTTTGGAAATATGACCAGTTGATACCAGCTAACTTGGCCTAAGAATACAGACTCAAAACTAAAACTCAGGTATTGTTTATGAGATTGTTATTTTTATTTGTGTTTTCATGTTACAAGGCGGAAGTCTTGATATTTTACCTTAGATGCAACGCTTTTGTATTGTTTTTTATATATATTTTTGTTGTGATTTCTGTTAGTCTTGTTTTGTGTAAGAGTTGTGATATATTGTTATGGGTTGTTTATGCTATCAGAAGGAGTATGTAAATAAATAACAATAAAAATATTTACAAATTTATTTCAAGAAACTTTGGGAAACTGATTTATCTAAGATGCTTCTAAATAGTGACTATAAAGTGGTGACAAAGGAAATGAAAAGGGTGCAATGCAATTATATATATATTTTTAAAATTTTTAAATATAAAATGAAAATAACGATATATATGTTTCCATGTAGAGAATAATCTTATTTGTTGAAATAATTTAACATATAATTTACTTTGCTTTGTTTTAATTGGTTAGGCAAAAAGTATTCACATAATGAAAATTGTTTATTTATTTTTACTCATTATGATTTAAAAATATAAAATAATTATCCACTTTTTATGGATAGCCATGTTGACGGTACCTTCTTATACGAGATGTAGTTAAAATAATAACAGGATTGATGCTATAAAATTCTTTATTTTGATTTCTTTTCAACTTAAACATTATCCTTTTCAATATAATCACCTCCACGATCCCTACACATCTCCCATCACATTTTGTATTGGCCAAAGCAGTGTTTGAAATCATTTAAAAAAGTATGTTCAAGATCTCCGCGCTTTTCTTTCACAGCTTAAATTGTCTCAAATCTCCTTCCTTTTAGTACTGATTTCATTTTAGGGAACAGAAAAAATTCACACAATGCAACACCGGATAAATATAGAGTAAATGTTCCAACACAGGAATCTCGTGCTTAGCCAAAACATCTTATTAGACAATGCAGTTTGTTGAAAAATAAAATCATCAGTGCTTTGAATTTTGTTTAGTCTTTCAAGCTTTCTTCTTTCTTGTTAAACTGGGACTCTCAAATGCATTAATTCACACTTAGTTTCCAGATCATAAGTAAAACACTACGATTTATCACTTTTTCCAAGAGTTTAATATTCTTTTAATGGTTTTCAAAGTTTCAGCACACCATTCATCAGAGAATCTTTTTGTTCAGGTTGAGATTTTTTGTAAACACAGTTTCCTTATGTTCATGCAAAATCTGCCGAACAGATTCTTTGTCAATTCAGCAATTTAGGTAATTCTCAACCGACGTTCTTTTTGGACAAATCACCAATTTTTTAATGTCTTTGTCCGTCATTGACATGGATGGTAATCCTTGATGTGGCTCATATTCAATCTCTTTTTCTCCCTCGTTGATCCCTTTAAACCACTCTAAATCCTAAGTGTTTGATAAACATTCATCACCATTCACTTGTTTTAACAAAGAATGAGTTTCTGTGGCAGATTTACCGAGTTTCACCAGAAATTGCTCATTAACACATTGCTCTTTAAAACACTAAGCATTTTTCGATTGACAAAGTATGCACGGATCAACATGCCTGCAGAATATGTCAGAATGCCCGAACGAGGTTCGGGGGAAATTGGGACTGAGCTGGGGAAATTTTGGCCGGGAAAAAATCCACAAAAAATAAGGAAAATATAATTATTTTGGGGAAAAATAGATAAGAAATGAATGGGAACAAAGGTCAGCCTAATCAATTTGTTCTATACATATACATACACACCAACACACACACACACAAAATGGGTTGTCTGCTCTCTGCTGTAAGTCGGACAGAGTTCCTATTTAATTTTCACCACACAAAATATTATACGGTCGAGCCGCTAATACGATATTAATCTTCACTGCACAAAATATTTATTTATTTATTTATTTCCATTACAACGAAAAGCTTGTTTCTCTAGAAACGTTCCACTACTTTGTT
>JAGFPH010000240.1:586873-630847 GCA_018207615.1 Philaenus spumarius | reverse complement strand
GTGGATAGTGCCCATAGAGCGATTTTCTCTAAGGCACTAGACGACCAACAAATAATAAGTAGAATAAATCCTAAATAGGAACCAAAAACATGTAATCATGCTTGCATAAAGCGTGCAATAATCTATGTTGTTACGTTTGTGAGTAGTATTATAAAATGACTGACATGACAATCTGTTTGCTAGTACCCTTGATAATGTTGATTTTCTTGTTATAATTTCAACATAACAAAAAAATAATATTTGTGTTCTAATTTATTCACAATACCTTTATCTTCTTAATAATTTCAATAGCAGCAAGCTACAATATCAATAAATCATAATTATTTTAATGGGTTTGGCATTGAAGAGCTTTAGATTCTAGATAAATTATAAGAATGATTTTTAAGTAAATTGAAAACCCAATTTTCGTTTAATTCATTCAAGAAAATTTGTTTTGTAGTCAAAAGTTAAGAACTTAATTTGGCTTTTAGAATTTTAAGTTAAATTTTATGAAGGTTGAACTATAACAAATCTATAAACAATTAATTGACGTTTTAAAAAGGGAGACAACCAAGTATTTTTCCAAGTATGCTGCTTCTGCTTTCTAATATAAAATGATTCTACTGTAATTTTTATTGATTGATGTAGAAACACTTTTTTAACAAGGAACTGTCAGTATTATAATAATTAACTATTTAATTGTATGATTGTAATTGTAAATAGTTAGGGGTAATTTAGGTGTAGCAATTATGTGCAATTTGACTAAATTGTACAGATTTTAGATATCTTGTATGCAAAGCAATCCTCGCCGGGACAATTTAAAAGAATGTAGTTACCAAAATTTGTTCTCTATAAAAAAAGGACAACTTTGGGCTAAGCTATTGTAAACTACTCAAAATTAATTTATGAAAAACTTTTAAAATGATTTATTACGTGATAATATTTTTTTAGTACCTAGTTCATACTTATATAAAAGCTTTAGAAATTGTTCATAAATGCTAGTCAATCAAATTGAATAATAAAATGTACTAATGTGAGGCTTATAGACATGCCAAAACCAAGTGGCATAGCAAGGATAAAATTTATAAGTGAATTATACGTAAACAAGCTGGTTGCGCTTAAAGTTGTTGACCGTAGTTTTAACTAGGCTGTGTTTTGTGTTGAATATTTAAACAAACCACTTGATCTAAATGTGCAACATCAAGATTACTTGTTCCCTATCACTACCATATAATAATTGTTAGTCTCTGAATCTTCTATTAAAACAGCACCTGCATCCTTTCATAATTGGTAATTTATGTTGTCATAACTATAAACATTGTATCTGACCAAAATGAAATAGTGATTTTAAATAAAAAATACACAAAATCTCAACTATATTTATGTCTTTACAATTTCAATATAGTTAATATTATAACGGTTTTGGATTGTATGGAGTTTTATAATTAAGTTTCTAAAACAGGTCACCATTCTTGAAACTCTTCTTAAAATCAGGTTTATGATTAGTTTGATATATGTTAAAAAAAACTTCAGTTTAAAACCCTTTTAAATGTGTCACATAGTTTGTTGAAATATTAAAGTTTATGGGTGTAATCAGCTGTTATATTATGATTTATTGTTGATAGCTGATCCTTTGTACGCTTAACCCAGGATAAGTCACATTAATTTTGTAATGCCAATTGTCGCATTCTGTTATTTGACCGTTAATCAGAGTCATAGGTTTGTTGTAAATGGAAAGTGATCTATTTGTTTTTTTCATGAATTATGTTTTATTAGTGTTTGAAACATATTAAAGAAAAATTGTCATTTCAAAATACTTGTTAAAGTCTGTAAGCCTAACTATAAACAAATTCACAATGTAATAAATGTGTTTTACAATTATATCTTTACAAATTATTTTAAACCTTAAAAAATATTACAGGTCTAGAAAATAATTAAAAAAACTTAATAGTTTTAAGAAAAGTCTTTCTGTATTTTATTTTAGAATTAATAGACAATCATGTGAGTGATGCCAGGTTAATCAAATATTGTATGTTTTTAAAATGAAATAACATGTTATTTTTACTAAACTATTGAACGAATCAAAACTAAAATATATGGAACATGCTTTTTAGTTAGGTAACCTTTCTGATTATAGAACATTGTAGAAAAAGTCTACCAATTTCCCCCATAAATAAGAGGGTTAGGTACCATAAATTGAGCATACATTTATAATTTAAATAAAACTATTCACTCTTATTAAGCCTGCATAGCAAATAAAGCATGGTGCAAATAAGGTAAATAGTGATATTTTTTAACATTACGCGAGTTCTATAGCACTTAGAAAGAAGTTTATGGTCTTAAATTAAAGGTATTGATGTAAGCAACAACTTTTACATTTATTGTCTAGAAATGTTGCCCAGTTTCCTGTTATATACGTTTTTCAAATGTCTATTAGAAATGTTGACCAGTTTTCCGTTATTTTTTGCTTTTTTACCCCCTAAGGTCACAAAAGAGGTGCTAAAGGCCTCAAAATGTAGGTGATGCCAAATACTAGAATTTCTGACAATTTTATAAACATTACATGTGCGATTTTTTGTATTCCAATTTTTCTGTTTAAATACACTACTTTCCTTTTAAACTCCCCTAAAGCAAAAAAGTCAATTTTGTATCCTTTCAACCTGCCTTTAACTCCAGGCACTTCCGGAGGAGTGAAATTGGTAGACTTTTTTACAATGTTTATGATAACATCTCACCTGGGTGTATTAATTCTAATAAATAACACCATGTTAAACACAAGCCATTATTGAATAAAATTCTACATTTGGTTTTGAGCCTTGTTGAGTTTGATTTTAACAGGTTCACCACACAGATTAAACAATATCAAAAATCAAATAATATTTCTTAATCCGTGTTAAGCTGCTGTGTCTGCTGAAACTATAATTGGTAGAACTTAGTAAAAATTATAGAAGATATTGTTGTGTTCTACAACTTAATAAAGTACCTTTGGTTGGTAGATAGTCCAAAACCAACGATACTTAAACTTTATATATATATATATATATATTGTAATAAATATAAATTACTAAGAAATTACATAGTACAGTCAAAAAGAACTACAATTTAAAGTTTTTGTGGCACGATACTTGGTCTAAGATATGAAATATTCACTCTACATTATAACACACGGTTTCTGAAGATGGTGTGAAGCAGTCGAAGTGATTCCCTCGCTGTATGGGTAGTAGCACCGTCCTCTTTAAACCACTAGTCTCTAACAGACAAGATTATGTGACAGAGACATTTTGAGTCCTTAACAAAAAGCTTAATAACTTATACCCTATATTTACAGTCACTGGATTCTGTTTATCATCCTCAATGAGGTAAGTACCCAGGATACTGCACACCACAGAACTATACTTCCACTGTGGAGTGGTTTCTCAATAATTATGTCTGGTTGAGTGAAACTAAGAAACCAAGTTGTTTCTTTATAAATTAATTTAGCTAAATTTGGATTTGCCAGAAAACCACAAATTAGATTCAAATTCTGGACTATTATACACCATTGCTAATATGGTAGAAGAGGATGTTACCCTTGCAATGTTATCTAAATTTGTTCAAACATGATCAATGTGTATTTTGTAAGGAAACCAATTAGCTTTAAACATATGCCTCACAGATATCCATCAAATGTTCATTTTTAATGAAGTTAATCGAAGACTTCTTTGTGGTGAGGGCAATACTAAATGAAATGCTTGTCCTTGATTTTCATTACTGTAATTACAAGGACAGTACAACCTATGACTTAGAGCATTACCTTGTTAATTGATGTAGGTCGTTAAAACACTCTTGAAATTCTCTTACAACATATATGTTGGACTAGGCTTGTTTTCAAGGCTAATTTAGATGAGTGAAAATGGTGTTCTATAGTCAAAAATTTCTCTGATGTTAATACCATTTTAACTTCTACACTGTTTAATTCAAAATCAACACAATACTATTGTAACAAAAGCCAAAATTATTTGACATAGACACTGTCATATGATCATAAGTTTTAGCGTCATTTGTTTTGGGACATGCTGTAAAATATGATAAGGTTTATCTGATATACAACAGAAAAATAATACAGTATGTAATAGAAAAATAAGGGTATTAGAAATATTTGTATTTTAAAATAAAATTAGATAATTGTATGTTTAAAATAAAATAAATCAACTTTTTTGTCAATCATTTTGTTTTACCACTGCCTAAATATTCTCTGGCAGTTTCTGTCCAATAACACCTATTGCAGAATATATTTGGAGGACCTCAGTCGTCGGAAGAGAAATAATTATGGTTGCAGCTGTATAGAGTTTATATTTATCACCAAGATTTATATTTGATATCTGAAAATAATGCTACAAAGTGAATAATATGAAATAGTTGTATTATATTGGCAGCAATGTGAGTAAAGTAACCAACTTCAGACATCTGTTGAACAATGGTTTGGGATTTAGTACCGTATTGAATAGATAAATAGACAATCCAATATGTTTTGACTCAGGAACAATTTCTTTTAATTGATAGAGGACTACTTCCATTGCGGATCACATTGCTTTAAGCTACAGATAAAATTGTATTATAAAAAGGCAAAGCATGGGAAAAATACACTTACTCTTTTTATTACTCATAGTACTTGTTTCCAGTACTAAGAGATACCAATATCTCGATGTAAGGGGCTGCAGTTATGGTTATGGCAAGTACTTTCAAAATAATTGTCTCTTCGTTGTCATTATTGACATTTTGTATTTTTTTCTTTAGTGTGTTTTGTTTTCCTGCTCTGCAATGTTGAACTCACTATTTCTGGGCTAATGTTTAAGAACTGAAGCAGCAAGGAAATAAAAGTGTTTTTTTTTATATAATAAGCTTTATAAACTTATATTTAAAATTGAGTTAATTTATTGATTTACCTTATGACTCTTGTTGCTATATTTTTCTTACTACAGTAATACTACAGAGCAGTTCGCCTAACACTGTTGGTTTCATCTATTGTTTCAATAATGAAATACTCAACGAAACAATTACGAGGTAAGATAAAAAATATGGTGTTATAACTTAACAAACAAAGTAATAATCTTACATAGAATTTGAATAATTAATCTCCTTCAAAGTGCTGTCCTTGGCTAGCGATGTATTTGTCCCAACATTGAATCCAAGACTGGAAGCATTTCTGGAAGTCTTTTTTCGGAAAGGCTTTCGCTGCTGGGTCGTAGTCATCTCAATGTTGGGAATGGTGTCAAAACATAAACGTAGAGCCAGAAGTTGCATGGTGCTAAATCTGGTGATTAGGGCGGATGTGGACTTCAAAATTATTCGAATCAAAAACGACTTGTGACACGGTGTGTGTTCGAGATGAAGAAGGAAGACATTTTCAACTGACACCCTACTACAGAGTTTCACTCCTGAACATTCTAAGCAAAATATTTTTTCAAATCTCATTGTCCCAAAAGACATATTTTTTGGGATGGAGTTGTTTTTTAATAAAAGTAAATATTTTGGAAAAGTTCTGATTTACTTGTTTCCATTTCAAAATGGTGACTGTAAATGTATAAAATATTGAGTTTTTGTTTTTATATACTATTGCTGAACCGTTTCGTTCTTAGATCCAAACTGTTTTCTAAAGAAATATCCTTTCAAACAATATCCAGCTTGGGCACTTTTCAACAAGGTTTCAAACATACAAAATTTCTAATTTTGGGGAAGTAAAAATCCCAAATCTACAAAATTATAAATACCAATGTTGGTCTTGTGTTATATAAAATTAATGGGTTTTTGTATTTAATTTTTGGTCATATCTCGAATTATATCAAATTGCTGGCCATAAAACCCCCTTTTTTACGTTTAGTATGGCCTTTTTTATTTTTTAACAGATATACAAAGTAAAAATTATTTTTCACCACCATTTTGAAATGGACCTAAAATTAAATACAAGAAATGTTAATTTTCAAGAGCCCTTAAGTTAATTTTGATATCCGACTCAACCTAAATTGCTATTTGTTAGATATGGCCTTTTTTGGAGTGCCTAAGTTTTTTTTAACTTCCCGCTACCAATAAAGGGAAGTTATTGATTTCGGTCCGATTTTCGAAAGTCGAGTTTTCATTAAATCTCCACGTTTTGAGGTCCCAGGAAGCCATTCTGACTATTCCCGCCGAGGTGTCCGACCATGTGTGTTTGTACAGGGGTTTGTGTGTGTGTGTGTGTGTGGATGTATGTGTGTAAATAAATTTTTGTCGTACAGTTTCTCAAAAACGAATCAACCGATTGAATTCTACGACATGTCATTCGAAAGGGTGTATCAAAACTTAGATCTGATTAGATTTGAGAGTTAATCCATCGAGCCAATCCGAAGAAATTTAAAAAAATAACCTAAATTTTTTTTGAATTTTTATGTTTTTTAAAAATAACTTTAAAGCGTGCGAAAAAATCACTATAAAACCATGTATACATTTTTTGTGCTTTAAAAACTGCGTCGACTGCTTTTTTGAAAATGAAAATCGGACGACGCATTCAAAAGTTATCGTTGTTTAAAAATTCACAAATTTTCGTTTTTTGGTATTTTTTTAACATATCTTCCAGATTTCTCAACCAATCAATATAAACTTGTACATTTTCTTTTTGTGCTTTAAAAACTGCGTAGAATGCTTTTTTAAAAATGAAAATCGAACGACGCATTCAAAAGTTACCTATCGTTGTTTAAAAATTCACAAATTTTCGTTTTTTGGTATTTTAATAAATAAACTCATTTTTAAGCGTTTAAAATTCAAACTAAGCGGGAAGTTCTAGGGTTGGCCTGCACGGTCAATCAATTTTTTAATTATTATTATACCATGACCAATCTATAGAGATCGACTAATGATTTATCTATCAACTTAGGAGTGCCTAAGTTGGAAATTTTTTAGAAAGGGTATATTATTAGCAATGTACTGTAAAATGTTGAGTTCTAAGAAAAAATCCGTTCAGTGATACGATACAAAAACCAAAAATTTTTACGTTTGGGTTCACCCAATGGAAGTAAGGAAATAAAAACTTTATTTTCCAAAATGTTTACTTCAAATTCTTTTTTTAAATGACTGCAAAATAGAATTTGGTGAATTGGTATTTGGAAAAAACAGATTTGTTAGGCATGGGCGCCCATATTATATTTTCTTTAGGGGGTCTAGACCAGGGTACGGAAATTAAGGAGTCCATACCTCTGTCCCTTTTATGGATGCCCTTGGTAGAGTTTTTATGTTTTTGAGGATTGGAAGACTTCACAATCATAAGCAAATGCAGTTTTTAAGAACCATCTATGTTTTGTGTCGACTAACAGTATTATTTTCTCTTTGTTTTGTTTGCCCCACTACTTCATTCACCCTTGAAAGTCAATGTCTTGTTAGGAGTGAATTTAAACAAAACAAAGCCGTTGCATGAACATTAAAATTGTCTTTAGCAATCATCTGTTGTTTGTTCGTCCACTTTTTCCACAGACTTTTTTTGACTATAATGAAATGACGAACCTTTCCAACCACTGCTAGCTTTAAAATAATTTTCTAGCAGGTGAAAGAGAATTCTATTGGTTTTGCCTGATCAAAAGCTTTGCTAATTGGAACTTTCCTAATTCTTACCTTCCCTTGTCTAAACCATTAATCAGGTGTTTGTCAACAGGGTGGGATTTACGCTTTTTTTAGATTTGTTTGTAAAGATTAGTGAAAACATTTTTCAGTAAATATTCCCCTTTTAATTCTCTTGGTGTACATATCAATTAAACAATTTGTAAAATTTAAATTATATATTATTTGTACCTGTTAACATTTTTAAAAAGCTGAATAATTCGAACAGTTATAGCATTATTCAAAAACTATATACAATGCTCTGTTCTCTATGAGATTATGTATATTTTAATATCCATATTGGAAAAAATTCCCTCAAATGTTTTTTTTAATCCCTACTTTTTTACTATAACAGATATTGCAATATTAAAAGAGTCCCATTAAAATGTAGGCTTAGACACTAGACTTTAACTATAATAATAACCTTATAGTCTAGAAAGCTTACATTGAGGACCAGTTTTACTTAAGTATCCATAACTCCCAGTGTAATTAATATTTTTGAAAAATTATAGTTCATATTAATTCAACTCACCATCCCACTTATTTTCATGTGATAAATCATATGTAAATAAAAAATAAAGGGTTTTGCCTTAAAATGTTGCAAGGAGTAGGCCCTGCACTAACTTACCTTTTTATAAATTCCATAAAACCCCTATTTTCTCTGGCTTATATCCCGGAAAACAAACTTACGATCAATCAATAATAATTAGTTTATCTAATTTACAAAATACAATAACAGAAAATATATCACTATTTTAAAAGTAATATGCCAATCAAAATATTCTGAAACATAATTAGGTTATAAAAAGAAAAAGTAGACATTAACCTACAAAAACAAAACAGTGTGGAGACAGAAAACGATAGAACTGTATTTTTTAAATCTACTTGTTAGCCAGTAAATACAATCTATGTAGGCCTAGGCCTATTTTGTTTATAGGAAACAACTTCATAGCAGCAAAAAGTAAGTTTAAACGTTATTTAGGTATTTTAGAAAATACAACTAAAAATAAACTAATTTATAAATCTTAAATTACAACTTCTGTCAATAGGCGTTATAAAGTTCAACTAAAATGATTTAAGAGTGCAGCACGTGACGGAACTGGTCCGAAACATTTAACCCCATTATTGAGATTCAATATTTAACCTAACAGCGCATTCTAGTTACAAAAATAACAGATATTTGCCTTAATATACAGTATTTATAAGTCCCCAGGTAACGGCACTTTTAACTCTATCAAGTTTCAAAATTTGACCTATAGCGCATTCTAGTAAAAAATTACTATTTTGGAATAGTACATTTAAGTATCTAGGTAGTAGCACATTACGGCACTGATGCGAAACTTTTGACTACTGATGTCAACATGATTCCAACATTTGGCAGTATTAACATTGTAAAATAAATCTGCAAAAATAGTTACCGAGAATTCCTCAGTGAGGTGGCACACTTTTTTTAGGAAACAATAAATTTGTCCTGCCTCACTGTTAAAAATCACTCCAAAACATACTAATAAATCTGCACTAAATTTACCGATACTGTTATCTTTATGAACAAATCTTTGTACCCGTAAGGTGCTGTGCCACCTGGTACGTTAAAATTCGAAATTGTCGACATTTTACAGAAGTCTGGAGATGCTGCAACATACACTCAAATTAACTGGTATTATTCTGGATTGAGCCCCACAGTACCTGAGTACCTTCTCTAACGAGGGTCTGTCTAAATGCATTTTTCCGCCTAAAAAAAAATTAATTGTTTCCGTAAGGTAGTGCCACCTGGTTTTTAATTTTGAACTAATTTATCGTCATTTTGTAATAGTCCGGCAGATGCTGCTACCTACATTCAAATTATTAACTGTTCATAAATTTTTGTCCAGTGTTTTAGAGTACATCAATAAAATGTTGGTCAGATTGTTCCCTGTGATATAAGAAAAACAAATTGATATCAGCAAAGCTGATGTTAGACATTTTGAACATTTATTAGGGCTATAACAAACTAGAGGACTTCAACCCCTGCTGGCTTCGCTCATCATCCCCCGTGGCGACTCACGACAAAGCGAATTGTTAGCCTTAAAAGTTCGCTCACCAACAACCGAGGCTAAGCAAATTATTGTAAACTATGATATTTTCACGGGAATGACTATTGATTATTACAGAGATTTTTTAGTTTTATATAGAAGAGTGGTAATTTTCAAGTTATAAAATATGACCAAAATGTGGTTTGGTAAAGCAGTATTTCAAACTGATCAGATAGACCTATAGGAAAGAATAGCATAATTAATTTTAATAATGATAGGAGTTTGAATTTTGGTTGTTAAGAATAAATTACCTGAGTCTAAATTTGGCAAGTTGGTTGATATGGTAATAAACGTAAATGCTCTCAAGAAATTATGTTTGTTTTTATTTTACTAACCAAACCTAAAAAAGTTGTTGGTTGTGAAAATAATTAACTGATTCTAAATTTGTTTAGGTAAAATGAATATAAATGCATTAAAAAAACAGGTGTTGACCACACCTAGAATTTCGTTGAAGCTAAGATTTTGATTCAAGTCAGCTTTTTTTATTTGTTATAGAAAAGCGAACCCTCCAATTTTGACTATTTTCAACCTTTAAAATCAATATTTTGTAAAATCCTTTCTTATTGCACCTCTAGTCTACATAGGGTTGTATGAAAGGTACCCTGAAAGTGGTTAAGTCTCTAGCCCTCTTAGTTTTGACTGTTCGTTGATTATGAATCAGTCAGGTCTCTTTTTATTTATACAGATTACTTTAAGTTAAACAATTATTATTAGGCTACATATCAGTATCCAATGTTGCGTAAATTTTATCTCACACCGAAAAAATTATAATTTTTAACTTGAGAAGTTGTAAAAATTATAGTAATAAAAAAATGTATTCACACGTTTATGTAAAAAAAAAATCCTGGTTGCAGTAAATGAGTATTTTTTAAGGATGAATAAGTTCCTTACCTTTCAAGGGTACCCATATGATATTTTCTAGGGGGGCTAGACCGGGGGAATGGGGATTAAGGAGTAGGCCTACCCTTCCCTCATGCGGCAAAAGGGGTCGGGAAAATATTTTACCTCCTCCAGAAAACTTAAAAAATTTGGGAAACCTATTAAGCTGTTCAGGTGAAATATTACACAGCATTGAGCCGGCACCTTTACACCATCAATGAATACACCAAGCTGCACCGCACCAAATAGTGACCCAACAGCTTTTATTCTTGAACTCTTGTAAACAATAAAATAAGTATTATGTAAAATGGAACGGACAAACGGTACAAAACATTTAAAACATATTCTAGTGCTAAACCACTTCAATGTAATATTGACATTTAACCCTACTTCATGCTAATTTTTTGCAAGGCCAAGCCATTTCGTTAAGTGTGCAAGCATATTTTCAAAAATTCGCTAAATATAGTAATTATAAACCAATCCAAAAGTGTGTTCCGTATCTTTTTTGTAGAGAAACCTTCAAAGAATTTATATATGCCAGTAAAAAAAATATTGCTGTACAATTTACAAAGTTATTAGCTCAAGAAACAAAAAATATTCAGTAACGAATGGAAAAAGTTCAACTTTAGGCGTACCTACATAAAAAGTAGTAATAATTTTTTGTAATTATTTTCAAAAATGTAAAACAGTTTCGTAATTTAGTTCTAAATTGAACTGTATAAAAATATTTATCAATTTCAAATTTCTTATTTTGAAAACACCAGTTTTTATGTTCCTACTACAAGACTGCTAAAAAACTGGCCTAGTTTGAATATAATTTAGGAATATGTCCTTTGCCCAAAAATGAAATATTATTATAAAAAAAGTGTAGAAAATAAATCAAAGAATTGAACTCTATACTTGTAAATTATTATTTCATAAAAGTATTTGAGTTAACTTTATTTGAATCAAAAAATGAGATAAAACAAATAAAACGTCGTGCGGACAAAAGAAATTAAAAAAAAATAACCGTTGAAGAAAATGGAAACAGCCTTGTTTTGCGACCTCAAGCGGTAGTATGAATTCTGCGCAAATCTATACTTTCAACTGCTGTTTGAATAACATCAAACCAGTCAAATATAGTTTGCTTTACACCAAACGACAGATTGAACTTTGGTCTATATATATAAAAGTCTATTGAAATAATTCGAATTATAAGAGATATCTCGAATGCCAAATGTCCTGTTTTATTGGTTGAAATCTGTCCAATTGCAAAGGTTTACAGATAATTCCATAGCGTTGGAACTATGCAAGTGACTTTTGATTGGATGGCAGTTTTAGAAAGTTAAAATCTTGACGAATCCAAAGGTATCTCTATATTATTGTCAAAATATCCCTGTCGAGCGGTAGAGAGCTTCAAATAAATGACAAAGTTCAGTCTTTTCATGTGAGTTATTCGCGCGGAGTTGGTTTTTCAGAAAACTAATATTTTAAAACGATGATTACATACGTAAATATACGTTTTAGAAAAAATATGTAAATACAAAACTTAAATTTTAAATCATTTCCTTTTCAACGCTTTTTGTTTTATTGCGATGGATGGTTTTTAGTGGGTGAAATATTCAATACAAGTTGATTTGTCACAGGCTACACAATTCACTACGGCAGTGAGTTGAGACCACTCACTTTGAATTTCTTAAATTGAATTCTTAAAAGAAATACCTGATTATAATAATAGTATACATATTTTTCTCTTCCTCGAAGATAGGGGGAACACGGCTCCCTTCTGCCCATGTCGTTAGGTACGGAATAGTATGGTTTCATTTAAAATCAAGTGCCTAAACTGATCTTTTGCTCGGTATACATACTGCACTGTTGCACACTTTACTCCTAAAGTTTTAAGAATAATTGTTTATTATAATTAAAATATTAATAGATTATTGTTAACCTGATATCGAACATTTTTTGTTGTCTGTCTTCAAAATGGAAATAACTAAATTCGTTCATATACATTTAGTTTGCAAATTGAATTGAACTGCTCTCTGGAGCCACTCTTGAACTATGAATTTGAGGTTATCTATTTGTGTTCTTTACTACTTTGTTTATATTTTGATGATCTAAGTATGTAATCAATAGGATTTATTTTTGCAACATCTATCAGTTTATATCAAACTTAAACCCACTGGTATCCTTAGTAATTTGGTTTCAAATAATACCATCTACCCACATTTGTTCAAAGTCAATATTCATTGATATGTTTTAGCATTGATATTGATGGTATTAGGCTATTGCGGTAGGACCTCACTCCACTTCTCACAAGTACTTGAAATTGAAGGGGCTTGACTAATCAGTTGGCAAGTTATGAATGAACCAAGAAAGAGACGTGGAGGGGATAAATCCTCCCTTCCCCTCCCACACAAAGCCGAAGAAGATGTAATGGTAAGGAACACATCTGTTAACAGTGCGTCGACAATGACGGCGGAGGAAAGACATAGATTACAGAGTTTAGCCGTATGGCTAGGGGTGCTCGCTGTGATAGCCCCCGCAGCCGGTGAAGTGTTGACACCGCCTTATTTTAATTTAGCCGAAGGACGCAGGATCACGGCATCGGCTACCTGTGGCGAAGGTGTCGAAGAACCAGAATTATATTGCAATATGATTGGTGCCAATTCGGATAGTCTTAATTTTTCAGACAATATACTCATCCAAGGGCAGGTAATTTAATGACAGTAGAAATAGAAACGTAAATTTTAATATAGACTGTTAAAGTATTTCAGATTTTAAGTTATAGTCAAGCAACATTAGACACTATTTTCCGGAAAACGTACATTTGTATATGGGCTTTAATTAAGTGGTTCTTAACAAAATGTAAAAAGTCCCTAACGATCAGTGCTGCTAAATAATTTTATCTTTTTAGGTCAAAACCACAAAAACGTGCCTTTTTGTATTTCGTTAACGGTAAAATTTACAGAAAATATTTATTTTAGAATTTGTATAAACATTATTTTCCAACCGCCCCACATAAAATTACGGCCGTTTAATAGGTTTGATGTTTAAATTCTCGAAACGATTAACTTAACAATTACGAAAGAAAACGAATTGAGTTTTGTATTGAGAAACAAAATGGAGGTTACATTTTTTTCTGTAGATCAAAGAATAACCGAGTTATGGACTAAATAGGTTACTAAAGTATGTGATAAACGTGTATTTTTTTAAATATTTTTCAAGCATACTAATGTTTTTAAATGCTTTTAATAAACTTGTTTTTGTTCAGTGTAGGCTTAATCTAAAATTATGTTGTTTTATTATCCAATTAGCAAATGATCACAGATGTTGGAATTGAATTATAATTCAGTAATTATGCATTTTACGCTGATTTTTGTTTGCTTTTATTTTGTTCCTAACCTAATAAAGCTGTTGCTTGTGAAGAACAATAAACTCATTCTAAATTTGCTAAGTTGGTTGATATGGCAATGAATGTAAACAAACATGTGTTGCTAAGATTTTGATTCAAATCGGGTGTTTTATCTGTTGTAAGGCTTGGAGTGTAGCCCCGAATTTTCACTATTTTTACGCTATAACATCAAAATTTTGCAAAATCTTTTCTTAGTGTGCTCTATGATCCCACTTTAAGACGAAGAGTTTGTAATGATTGAACTCGAAAACTGTTTACAGGATTTTGATTAATTCGTTACTATCCACCAGTGCAACGATCTATTTCAAAACTGTAAGTATAATTTGTAGTAATTGAAAAAGTGTTGTTTGTTGTTGGAAAACCCGACGTGTTTTTGTCTTTTATGGCTAATCTGTTGTAGATAGGTGAAAGAATACGGTTTCTTACAATAACATTTTGTCATCTTTGCGCGGGATAATAGTAAAGTAGCGTCGTAGGGCTGGGGAGAGGCAACTCGCATATTTGACATTTCTAATTCAATAATAAAATGTAACATTATTAATTTGATATTACTAATGATATGATTATTTGACCGATGAGTGACATTACTTACTCACAAAATCAATATTGGATATAAAATGACGATTCAGTAATGCGCGGATATAATTCAGGGGTGGAAAAATGGGTCAAACAAAGAAACCTTTTCCTATAATATTTTGTTTTTGTACTAAAATAATTTATATTTCTAGAACGGTTCAACTGATTGAGTTACTAATCAATGTAAAGGACTAGCGAGACAAAAATTATCAACTTTTCCTATTGTCCGTTTAAAAACGGTGCGGCGGTCATTTAAACTTCTTAAATTACAATAATTCAAAATCCGGAAATAAAAAGAACAGCAAGAGTACGTTTTTGTAACACGTTTAATTTCATGTCGAGTGGTACAAGTGTCAAAAGTATCAAAGAGGGTAATCAGCGTCCAATTTAATTAGTTGGTTGTGTAAATTAATTATTGCGTACGCTTTGTTCCTTTGGTTGTTAAACCTGCCAAACTAATGGAAGCTGTTTTACTGCAAAAATATATTCTTAACGGTTTTATACAAATTTACGATTTTTGAGTTATTCTCATTTTAAATGTCAGCCATTGGAAAAAGTTTTGTCAAACTAGCCTAGGTCTTTACATTGATGAGTAACGTGCAAAATTTCAATTCAATCGTATCTGTTAAGCCGTTTCAAAAGGTAACTTATACATTTTTTATTTAAAAAAAAAAGGTGGATAGCTGGTAAAAGGATCGTTTCTATGTTCATAGAAAGGATTTTCAATCAAACCTAAAAATGTGTTGAGTAATTGTGATATAAATGTAGGTCTTACCTACAAGGAATATTATGACGAACTATGCATTGCATTTTTTTTAGTTTCATTTCATTTACAACGCCACCCTGAAACTTTATCTATAACAATTTTTTGTTGTCATAATGCCACACTATACTGGTTATTTAGAAATAAGCTTTTTTTTTTTTGTTTAGCCAAAGCTTTGATAAAGATCCTCAAAATTTTACAAGTTTTGTTTGCTCTGAATGAACGATAGCCTCTGGCAACAGAAACTAATTTTGTGCAAATATACTCTTAGGGTAAGAGTCTTTCTAACTATTTCACATTGATGGAATTTAGAAAAAGTCGAATGGAGACGGCCAAGATTAAATTTGCTTCATATATTATATTGAACATATATAGTGGGTAAATTCATCCCACAATTAAGTTTTTATTCACATCAGCAGGATACATTTTAGAAAATTGTATGCAGCGGTCTGATTATGTGTACAGTCATATCACGAACTGCCTCAAAAACAAAAATTTTGAAATTTTGAATTTTATCAATTTTAATTCAGGTATTCTGCAAAATGTTTTTACTCAGGCAAAAGTCATTAGGTATTCCGAAAAAACAAACTCTCGTTTTTAAAGAAGATATTCTTTAGTTTTATGATCTACAGCAGAGCAACAGCAGTGGTTCTCAACCTTTTAAGATGTTTGCCCTCCTTTGAATAACAAAAAGCATTTACGCCCAGGGGACTAGCATCTATATTATTTTCGAAAAATGAACTTTAATAACCGACCTATTACTAATACTACACGGAATAGTAATTACTTCTTCAAAATATTAATATTATTACACTTATATTAAGTACTAAGGGAAACCCCTGCCAACCCCGTTGGAACCTTCTATACACATAATCATGTTATGTTTTCTTTATAATAAAGGTGTAGGATTAATAATAACCCTAAAGCTAAGATGGTAAATAATGTTAAATGTTCAAATCAAATAATTTCGTATATTTGATAACAGCAGTTATAATAAAGGTTAAAAGAACCAGCAAGGTTCAGGTCTACAGTTAAATAAAAACCTAACTTAAAAGTTAGAAATACAAATAATTGCTTCAAAGTTTGATATCAACTGTCAATGGAAATATTAGAGCAAACAACTGTTTTATCTGTTATTTTATTCAATTTGTTGCTATGGTAATAAATGTAAATATATGTTTTGGTTCATCAGTCTAGGGCTAACCTAAGAATTTTATCCGACTAAATTTACAAATATTGAAATAAAAAATGCCTTTATCAAAATTAATTATATCCTATGTTACTCAGGGATAGTGTAGCTTTTTATTAATAAAACTATTTTTTCAATCGGTTCAGTAGTTCCAGCGATTACCTCCTTCTTACAAACAAACACATTTTACGTCTTTATACGAGTAATATTAGAATAAAAAAGAAAACATTGTGATCTCATACCGGTTCAAATATTTATTTAATCAATGGTTCACACTGCATGTATTTTACAAGTCTTTCGATGTTTTTTCGACAGTTTATCACGCCCCCTAAACATTCACCTGAAACCCCTTCCTCCCAAGCCCCACAGGTTGAGAAGCACATATATCTACAACCAGGAGAAAATTTTATAAATTATGAGAAAATGTGGCGATACATTTCAAGTTTTACAGTGGATAAATGTAGGCTCCCCTGAAAACTTCGGACCTAGAGAAATCGCCGCCAACCTCTCGTTGGCTCTTCTTTACCTTGAAGAAAACTCCCGAGTGTACAGTATGATTTGAATAAAAAGGTATCAAGCCGCAAAATCGTTGAAACATGCATTCGTAATAACGTGTTTCGGATTCTATTTATAAATTAATAATCTGGGAAACTACTTTAAGTTATAAAAAGGCTTTATATGTTTTACGTGTTAGCTTAAAATATGGAAATTATTGCTTAAAACTCCCAAAAAATGCATTAAAAATAATCAATGTTTTCTCAGATAAACTGCTGATTAAAAGGAGTTGCCGTCGATATCTTTCAATTATCAGATATAAGACAAAAGCACATAATAGCCTTTAAGAACAATTTAAGATGTCTCACAACTTTTTAGGTTGAAAAACAGCGTCCGAAACACGTTAGTACGAACTACATATTTTTGTTGTTTTACGCAAGGTATAAAAGACCATTAACGATTTGGGCTCTCGATATAATAACGTAGGCTTATACTAAAAATGTCGATTATATTTTTTTTTTGGTTTTTAAAGGCGAAAAACCTGGGTGGTTATCATCGCCTGGATAACGAAGAGCATTCGCATAATGCTCATACGATCACACACAGGTATAAAATTAAACTTATAATCCGTCAATGAGCACGAAATAGAGAACAGAAGTTGAATAACTATTTTTCTTTGATCATTTTACGTTTCATTTGTCCAAATTAATGATTTCCGGGAAAAGGTTGGGAAGGGCAAATCGGGCGCGGCTGTACACTATCAGGTTTTACTATCTATAACGATTCTTATTTACATTAATTAATGTCATACCATGTATGGAATACCACACTTCACTTTTTGCTATTGTCACTAATACAACTACTAATTAATATAGGTTTGTATCTTTATCAAATCATATAATATGCATTATTATTCAAGGGCTCTCGGATTTGTATATATAGGCCTATATTATATTAAAAAAAGAGAGAAAAGTTTCGAAATTTAGTTTAAAATTGTGGATTTTTCTAGCGGTGAACATGCAGTTAACAACGACTATCAAAATGATCAGTGAAAATCTTTTATTTACCAAGTTCAAACGTATATACAGTAGGCCTACTAGCTGAATACCCGTGCTTTGCTACAGGGATTTTTTTTATCACTATGATTCATAATTAATTGTAATATTTTCTCTCGTTTTCTTTCATCTATTATTTCACGACAGTGAATTATAACATGTATTTTCAATTAGTGTGGTATTTATTGTTCACTGGCTGCCCGTCAATCGTCTTCGTCACGGTATGTGTGCCGAATAAATTAAATCAATAAAAAATAAAAACTCAGAGCGAAGAGAGTCTTTTTTTTCAACCGCTAAATCTACATACTGGTAAATCACAGTCTTAGCTAGATGTTTGCAGATCACCCAGATACGTCTTTATTATGCGAATGTATAGATCGGAATTGTTTTAATCAGCTTAGGCCCTACGTCTAAAATATTTTCTTAAAATTAATAAGTGCCAAATTTCAACCCTCTAGCTTTAAGGAAAGAATATCAATTCACATTTATTGTTTTTAGGGGTTGTTATTACATTTTCAACCCTTAGCAGCACGTAAAAAATGTAAACAGGTTTATTTTTATATGTATTTTGTAAGAAATAAATGTACAAAATTTTAGCTCTCTAGCTTTAAGGAAAGTATAAAAATAAATATTATTTTTTTAGGGGTTGTTATCACATTTTCACAACCTATAGCAGCACGTAACAAAATATAAAACTCATTTACTTTTTATATGTGTTTTGTAAGAAATAAATGTACACAATTTCAGCTTTAAGGAAAGTAAACAAACAACATTCATTGTTTTAGGTGATATTGTACCAAATTTCACGTTCATAAGCGGTATTCAATTAATATTTATAGTTTTAGGGGTTGTTACAAAATTTCACCCCTCAGCAGAATGTGATAAAACGTAAAACTGGTTTATTATATATATATGTATCTTGTAAGAAATAAATATACAAAATTTCATCTTTCTAGCTTTAAAGAAAGTAGGCTATAACAAGCAATGCTTAAAACAATGTTTATTATTTTGGGGTTGTTTCAACCCTTAAAGGCCAAATATTTTCTTAGTTCGCCTCTAGCCAATATGAACAATATGTGTACCAAATTTCACGTTCCTAAGCGGTAGTCAATTAATATTTATAGTTTTAGGGGTTGATACCCCTAGCAGCATTTCACCCCTTAGCAGAAAGTGACAAAATGTAAAACTGGTTTACTTTTTATATGTATTTTGTAAAAACAGATGTACAAAATTTTAGTTTTCTAGCTTTAAGGAAATTATAACAAACAATACTTATTGTTTTAGGGGTTGTTTCAACCCTTAAAAGAAATATATTTATTTTTAAAATTACTTCTTAATGAGCCTCCCATATGAAAATGCGTGTACTAAATTTCACGTTTCTAGGAGGTAGGGTTTTTGAGATATGTGACAAACAATATTTAATATTTTAGGGGCTGTTTCAACCCTTACAGGTTAAATATTTTAAAATCCTTTCTTATTGCGCATCTAGCCCATATGAGAAATCCGTGTACCAAATGTCACATTCCTAGGCGATTGGGGTTTTGACATATGTAACCAAATAATATTTATTTTTTAGGGGATTTTCAACCCTTACAGGAAAAATATTTTAAAATCGTTCTTTAAGCGCCTCTTGCCCCCTATGACAAATACGTGAACCAAATTTCACGTTCCTAGGCGGTAGTGTTTTTGAGATATATAACAAACAATACTTATTGTTTTAGGGGTTGTTTCAACCCTTATAGGCAAAATATTTAAAAATCCTTTCTTACTGGGCCTCTAGTTCATATGAAAAATCAGTTTACCAAATTTCACGTTCCTAGGAGTTAGGTTTTTTTTTTATATCAAACAATATTTATTGTTTTAGAGTTTGTTTCAACCCTTACAAGCCAAATATTTCAAAATCCTTTCTTAGTGCGCCTCTGTATGACAAATTATGTACCAAATTTCTCGTTCCTACGTGGTAGGGTTTTTGAGATATATATAATAAACAATATTTTTTGTTTTAGGGGTTTTTCATTTAATATTAATTTATAGTTTTAGGAGTTGTTAGTAAATTTTCACCCCTTAGCAGAACCTGACAAAATGTAAAACTGATTTATTTTTTATATGTATCTTGTAAGAAATAAATGTGCAAATATCAACTCTCTAGAGCTTTAAGGAAAGTATAAAAATGTGTATTTATCGTTTTTAGGGGTTGTTATCACGTTTTCACCCCTTAGCAGCACGTAACAAAATGTAAAACGGGTTTACTTTTTATATGACTCTTGTAAGAAATGAAAAGATTACAAAATTTCAGCTTTCTGGCTTTATGTAAAGTATAACAAACAATACAGTACCAGTATTTATTGTTTTAGGGGCTGTTTCAACCCTTGCAGGTCAAATACAGTATTTGCAAAATCCTTTCTTAGTGTGCCTCTAGCCCCTATGAGAAATACGTGTATCAAATTTCACATTTCTAGGTGGTAGGGTTTTTAAGTTATATAACAAACAATATGTATTGTTTATGGGTTGTTTCCACCTTTACAGGACAAATATTTTAAAATTCTTTCTTAGAGCGCCTCTAGTTCCTATGAGCAATATGTGTACCAAATTTCAAGTTCCTAGGTGGTATAGTTTTTGAGATACTGTGATCAGTCAGTCAGTGAGTGAACGAGTGAGTGGGTTTTGGATTTTATATATGTGAGGCGGAAAGCAAAAAGGGAGCTCATCGCGGCAATTTACGGTTTTTAGTTTTTTATGTAATTGAATTAAGATTTAAATAACAATAATTTAGTGCAAATATCATATCTCTATGATTTTTTTGTTTAAGTTACGGATTTTTCAAATTTATACAATGAAAATGGGCATTTTAAGAAAAACGCAATTGAAATAGTCAAAGTAACATAAAATCTCTATTTATAACATTTAAGAAATGAAATTTGTATGCAAATTAGCTTAGAATGTCTTCTAAAAAAGACGCTTAGAACGCTTTGTCGAAGGTCCTGGGACAGGTTGAGGGTCGTCAGGGTTACTGCTGCCAGCTTCCTCGATGTTTTGGGGGTTCAGGACAATGGGGTTATTGTTTGGACAATACATTAACTTATCAAAAATTTATTAATGTAATAAAATTAATAACAGGTTATCAATAGTTAATTATACAAAAATCTTAGCTTTAAATGCATAGTTTAGGTGTGTTCGTACAACTTCTAAGAGTAGATTTGTTTTTAAAAATGTAAAGAAAAGGTAACCGAAGTCGGGACAGGGATTTTTTAACCAGAAAACGTTCTCATTTTACAATAAAATGACATTAGGCCATTGAGAATTATTGTGGGGTAAGACCGGGTACTACCTGGTCTTGCCCCGTAGGCAGTACCCGGTCTTACCCCGAGTGTAGAGATAATGTAAACAGAATATTATTTAAAAAATACAAAACCGTTTCAACAATGTTTTATACAAAATCATAACTATTTAACATGTAATCATGGGGAATTTTTTAATTTTATCCTAACTCTTAAAGTGCTTGAACAAAACTAGTTAGAAAATCAGTAAACATTGGAGAGAAAGTATTAAAAAACAAATTTACAAATGATGACGCTGCCTGATCGATGCTACGAAGATGCCGTAATGACCGCTCCTTTACCTTGTCTTGTAAAACGTAGTTCCATCTCTGTTCGGTAGAAAACACCACAAGATTGTTCAAAATTAAGGTACCCGGTCTCACCCCACTACCCGGTCTTACCCCACTCTCCCCTATATAGTATATTAATTTTGGTTTGGATGAAATTATATATTTCCATTAATTATTTCACAGTGTGCCAGTTGGTCTTTTGTTTGTGGCGTTTTAGCAGTAGTGTCGTTAAAATAAATAATGATTTTACGTATAGTGAATGGTTAGGTTAATAACGTACAGTAACAAACCATGCAAGTAGGCTAGATTTTAAATATTTAAAAGGAAAGGTTGATACAGCAAGAGATAGTAGCGGGAATGAATTTAAATACTTGATCGAACTCCCAGAAATAGAACTTTATAAATATTAAGAAAAAGCATCAAATATATAGTCGCAGACCACCTTTTAGAAATTCTTAAATTCAAGGACAAAACAAATGTATACATATACATTATTTGTAAATTATAGTTAGTTGCATTAATATTATAAATTAATACAGTCAATTACCTTATAAGGTCCATCTGTGACTGCAAATTGTTTTTTGTTCTTACTCGTTACGACATGTTTCGAAGTATTACAACTTCATCATCATATAACTCTTGCTATTTTTATTCCATTCACTCGAGGAACTCGTCACACATTAAAGTAGATAAAACACCGGATTTATTAGAGTGCACACCGGTGCCGGACAAGACTGTTTAATGTTTTTTGTGTTGTGTAAGTGTTTGTGTTCATTATTTCTTAAATTTTACACTTTATTTTTGCTTCAAAGTAGACATTTTTTGCCAGATTGTATTTTTCCAATATGAATTTCTTTACCTGTCACTTCTTAGAGGTAAAAGAGAGGGAACTTTTATAATTCAAACCTCTGGATTATTATTCTAAATATATTTACTGTGTTTACCTTTATGTCTGTTTATATGTTCGTGTTTTTATTGTGTGAAGTTTTGTGTTCATGGCAAACGCGAAGTCTGATGATGTCTCTGTGCAGATGAAACGGCCTTAGCTAGGTAAATTTGAAAAAGGATTATTTTAAACAGACTTATAAAGGTATAAGTACAATAAATTTAAATATTTATTTGACAATGTGCAAATTTATTTGAATAATAAATTATAAAGTCTGAAGCTAGTTGTGATACAAACTAGAAAAACTTGAAAAACTATCTCTATAGTGTTACTCAAGACCGCACCGTCACCAGTAGTTAAGTGTAGATCATGAAATTCCGTGTGATCTGTGGCTAATGGATACTCAATGAAGCTTCCACTACCTCTGTGTAAAATCTAGCAGTGAGCACTGAATATCAAGCAATACAGTATAGATAAAATAGTGTACGCTGAGAATGTATTCCAGCCTTAAAGGTGCTTACGCGTGAGTTGTTTAGTTAATTATATTTTCCTCAAACCTTTAAGGTTACAATAATACTACTGTTGCATGAAATACTATTTTGGCAAGCAATGCATTGTATGACTTTTAATTTCAGGTTTGTGATCATTGCGATCCCAACAGACTGGACAAGAAACATCCTCCAGAATACGCAGTAGATGGTGCCGAGACTTGGTGGCAGAGTCCTCCGTTCTCCAGAGGAAATAAATCCAATGAGGTCACCTTGACTATCGATCTTGGCCAAGTAAGTGTATCTTTGTCTAACATTATTTTACCACAACTTGTGTGATTGAGTTGTATGATTTTACTTCAACTCCACGCCAAGCAGAAACGAAGTGAAAAATACTGCGGCAGCCAGTTCCAAGGCAGCCGAACCGTCTTCTGGAATTTTCTTTCCCCTCTTCCTCTTCTCTCGCCACAACCCTTTAGTTGTTACACATTTGATTTTACATTGAGAAAGAAGAAATTCTAAAACGAAGTGTAGTGGTACATGCAAAAATAAATATCAAACCAAATTACTATTTAAGAGACTTCTAATATTCAAGTAGACTTTATTTAAATAAATTAACCTTTTACAATAATTTATAAAATTGATAACTTACAAATTTTAGGAAATTGAATAGCCTACATACTTTAACTTAGCTTAAACTTTTTTAATAACTGTACTTCTTTTTTAAGATTGTTTCTAACAACGGACGAACCTTTTGCCTAATGGCAACTTGCAATGACAGGACTTTTGAAAGGCTATTAGTTGATATGCTGTAGGTAAAACTAATATAAATCCGGAGAATACAAAATAGCTCGAAGGCCTTTTCATCCCTCCAATTCCCACCCAAGCACTCCAACTAACAAGTCCTCCCTTGAAACTTTTGAGGACCTATGGAGCAATTCACCACATCAGTTTTGTCTGGTTGACGATCATACATTGACTTTGATAAGGGGCAGACAACAAAACATCTTTACTTAGATACGACGCTGCGCGCCTAGCGGAAAATAGTTACCCATAGTCTTCATATAAGTATTAGGAAGTTTACTATATATATCAAGTAGCCTACTCGGTTTTCGGCCACGGAGAATAATATGTGATACAACTATTTTTAAAAGCCATATTCATTAACAGCATGCATATTCATCGACTACTTTTAAAGCCCAAGTTTTTAGTCAATTCGACAAAAATAGCAAATTTTAGTTTTTCTAAATTTGGTTCTGGTTATAAATTTAATATTTTACGTTTGGAAGCGTTTTAGTTACCTCCACTGACATGTCAACATGAGTGTTAAATTTCTTGATCGAAGTATTTTTTTTTCTTTTATTTTTTGCTGGATATTTTAATTAGTGAGTGTTACTATTTTTTATAGTTATTTTGATGTAACTACATAGATTTACAGTATATTATAATGATTTGGGACCACTGGACGCAAAGCTCGCAGCAAACGGAGTATCGGCAAAAATTAGCTACACATTATCTCATAGTAAGAATCAGCTCTGTAGGAAATGCCACTGAAAAATAGCCTACAAATGAGAGATGTAGGGGAAATAGGCCTACTCAAAAATTATGTTTCAAATTTATCTTCAGCTCCGAATTTAGGTTTAATAAAACCGCCTGCAATTTTATCACAAAGGATGGTAAAATAAAGTAGCTACTATTAAACTAAACATTGTTTATTTGAGCATGACCTTAAAACCCTCTGCCTGGAACTGTAATTGCTTGGTCTACCTGTTTTGCTGAACCCTCCACAGACTTTGTTTATAATAACAGGCCTAGTACGGCTGTATGCGTAACCATTGTTCGACCAATACAAAGCATCGGTTCGTCACAATCACGCCCCGGACAATTCCGAGAAGACAGAGTGTTAGGCGTTATAACCTTGCTTTATGAGACGGCTAAACTGTTGCAAGGCACGGGAAAACAAGTTTAACAAAAAGCTGCAAAATTAAAGAAATACTGGACATGAAGATCTAATCCTGGCCAGGGTCGTCGGTGATGGGGGGAGGAGAAGGGTACGTTATATCATTGACTATGTAAGTATTACTTATATAAACAATGGTTATATCCCGGGCCACAAGGTTCACGAAGTTCTACAGTTAAAAATATAAATTATGTTAATAACTTTTTGTTAAAATTATTTTTTTAAATAGTTCATTTTTAATGAAAGAAACGTTAAGCAATTATTGTAACTTTAAACATTTTATAAAGTGCCGCATTATGAAATAAAACAAAACAGATTTCTTCAAATAAGTAGAACTGAACTTGTATATTTCATTAAGGTAGGCCTACAGTTAAAGTGGCCAATTAGACAACTGAAAAAAAATGTATTTTTATTTTCCCCCGATAACTAGGTTATTTATTAACTCACAGAAAAACCAACAAAGTATTTTCTATATAATTAAAAATATAACTTTTTTGTATCTTGTAAATTTGTCATAAGATTAACGTAAAGATATTTAACGTAACAAATTTTCAACGGCCGCCATTTTGAAAACATACAAGGCTTTGATTTTTCTACACTGGTCAAAGTTTTTATAACAAATATGTTTACTAAATTTGAATTTATTATCCTATATATTTTTAAAGATATTACGATTCTTAAACAAAAAAACAAAATGGCGCATAAATGCGAAGCGAAACGTTTTTGGATCTTTCTTTTAAATAAGGAAGAAAATTATATAAAGCGCTTCTAGAAAGTTACGGGACACCATTATGTAACAGGTGTAACTGTTATAACAGGGTAACATTATGTACCGTTAGTTTTAGTCACTTGAGATCGGGAATTGATTTGTATTCCTGAAACGTCGTGTTTGATTATTAACACACAAATGATGGCAAATGTCCGAATAAGTAATTATAATAAAATTCAACATCCATCATTAACAAACAATAACTTCAAACAGGTGTAACTGTTCACCTGTGTGGTACGTTTAGCGAGCAAACGAATCAGTTTAGACAATTTGTTTTCAACAGAAACTCCACTTTTTGACACCTACAGAAGATAAAAAATTTCATAGAAAAAATTCCAGTGCCCCAAAAAATTTAATTGGGAAGGCTCATCTTTGAACAATTCAAACTAATCATAGGTCGACAGATACATAATTTTAAAGTTAACTTATAAGTAAACATTTTGGAAAAAATATTTGACTCCCCGTTTCAAGATGGCAGCCCTAAATTTATAAAGTTTTGTATTTTTATCAGAAATCAATCAATATTACGAAGATTTTAAAAACCGTTTAATAACATCAAACAGTAAGCCAACATCTAAACCTTTGTTGATTTTCTAATGTAACATTATTTATTTTCTCCGTGCGCTTCCGTTTTTTTTTTTTTTACAGAAAAGGGGGTCATACTTAAATTTGTTAAAATACAACCAAAGTTTAAAATACACAAAATTATCTTCTTTAAAAGCCCTTTAATTTGATATCCAGCTAGACCTACATTACTATTAAAAATCATTTATATATGGACTTTTACATTTCCTCGAAATTCAAATGTCCAAGTTGGACATTATTTGAAAGAGTATGTCTCTAGCAATATTTGGTAAAATGTTGAGTTCTGAGAATAAACCAGTTTAATTATAGTAAATAGGCTAGAAATACAAAAACCAAAATTGTGTAGACCTACGTTTAGGGCTACTACCTTGAAACTGGACCAGGTAGGTCAAAAATGTTTGTTTAAATGTTTCCTTTTGAGTTTTTTAAAAGATTTTTAAAATGATGCAATATTCGACCTATGTTTACATTTAAAAACAACTGCTCCCCAAAATATGCCTTTTGGGTCACTGGGATTAAACAAATATATTTTCCTTCAGTTGAAACTATAAAGTGCCTAGATTCATTAATTCGTTTGCTTGTTATAGGCCTACAGCCCGCACCTTACGGGTGGGTTTTTAAACGCTATATAGCAAACTTATTAGTAAAATAAATTTAATTTAAACTATAGAGCATAATATTCTTTATCGATTTTATTTCGACGTTTTACAATTCACATTTCAAGAGTTATTGCACTGCAAAAGTTTCACTTTACCATTTTTGCTAAACGAATCTTTGCCGCTAACGAGTCATTTAGTAAAACTGCAGTGCAACTATTTTCAAAATATCGGCCGAAAAGTTACATCGATACACAAATTTGAGGGTGTTCTAAGAAATGATAAAAAATCAAACCTCTACCTGTAAACCTAATACAGTTTATGATCAGATCAAACTGAAGACATATTTAGATCATTTGCGGTTTTGTTCGCTGCATATTTTATTAGGAATTGCTCCTAGGGGAATGTAAATGCATTCTACACATTGTAGATTAACCAATTGAGAGGTTGTTAGTAGAAAATTACTGGGTGAGAGCCATTTACATCTGACAAGGACGTGAACTTGAGTAGAGAATCCGTGTGGGGTGGCTGAAAGCAGAGATATAGGCCTACGCGTTGGATATTCATTTAAAAACTTACTGAAAATGCATAAAAACTATAAAATTCTGATGAATTTAACTTTTACTATTTACAGGGAAAACCTCTAACACAGACTTCAAATTGTGTAACGGAAGTTTATAGCTTGTGATATTTTAGCAAGGTTTCTACACAATTGTAGTAATTCATTTCCTCGACTTTCCATGTTTTTTTTTCAATTTCCCTGACTGATTCACGGCATATTTAGAAATTATCTTACTGCAACATTTGCTTTAGTAACAAAAAATCGATCGCATATATTTTAGGCTCCTCCTATCCTACATCCATGCCTTGCCTCTCCATCCATGGACCACAAAGAAATCACGAGTACATTGCCCCAGTACAAATAAGATTTAATTCAAAACAAGCATTTTGATACTGTAGTGCTAGTTGTAGTTTATAAAACATTTCCTCAGAATATAGTGCTAAACAATGAGAGCAAACAGTACATGCTCACGTTTAGTGTTTAGATTTCCAAACTCCACACTTCCTTTAATCAACAGCATCCCTCAATCCTACAAATAAAGTTTTAGTATTTATCAGAAAAAAACAGACTCACTTATATTTCATATACATATTAAATATTAAAATAATTTTATAATAAAAATCTCAAATATTATTTAAATCACCGTATTTGGCAAAAAAACTTCAACAGCTTCAGTGACAACATAATGAACGTTCATTAGCAACGTTCTGCCTAGACCATATCTAGGACCATTTTGTGTTTTAAACAAAAAATCATATCTTTTTAACGATAAGTGATAAAGAGTTGGAGTTTTTAACTCTACTTGGTGTTATAAAGACCAAATTTGAGAAAAATAATCAATCAATCTATTTACTTTACTAGTTTGAAAAAAGCGGCTATTTAAACTTTTTAACGACGAATGTCTCAAAATCCGTTTTTACAAAACATTCATAAAAGACAAATTAATTGTTTTTTTAAGTGTCACTGTTTTTACAATATACAAAAAAAAAACTGAAAAATATTATGGTTCTAAGCTAATTTTGTGCGATTTAGTTAAGTACAAACATTTTTTAGTTTTTTAATAACTTGTTTATTTTTTTACTTACAGAAAATGTTAAAAACAACTTTTTCGTCTCATGTGATTTTTGTTGATGTAAATTCGTTTAACTAGACGCCATTTTGAAACGAGTAAAATAAACCGGTTTTGAGAATAGATTATTTTATAACACTTTTCCGATATCGGATTCGATTTAGAATGCTAAAAACCACACAAAAGTTAGTAACGTAAAGCAATTTTCACTAGTTTTCGATTTTGAAATTCTTTCTTAGTGAGCATCTAATGACAAAATTTAAACTTTCTAGTAGTTCATGAGTCGTAAGTGATATTGACTATAGCCCCTGCACGCTTCGCCCGTCAACTCTGTTGCTACCTCCACACACTTACTTCATAATACAATTTTTTTTTACTCCACGCACTTTTCTATTATATCAAATAAAATCCTTCAAAAACTCTGACTCTATCAATCAGTACAGAAAGTGCAACGCTTATGGAGAATGTTAGGCCGGTTAGTTGACGCCCAATCGAGCTTAGCGCGGCATCCGTTAATCAGCGCTGGCTGAACATTTCCAACCGTCTGTGACTCATCAATCCTCCGCGCCAGGTGTGAGTGAGACAGAGAATGGCTGGCTCACGCTCTGTTTCACTCACACTTGCCGTACTGACGACAGTAACGCTCTCGCTACCTAGCGGATGACGCGCTAAGCTTGCCTGATTCAAATAAAACTAGGCTGAATCTTTAATATGGGCGTTGCGCTTCTTATAAGTTCATTGACTCTACTGTACATAAGCCAGGATCTACAACCCTAGTGCTTCTAATCAAATCCATCGTTTTTCCGTGAAAATATCAGAATATACAATAACCTGTTTGCATTTGCTTCACCGCGTGTGTAAACGGGAGCCCTCTAGTTAATGTAAAATTTTATTTATAAGTTTAATTTTCACAAAATAATAATCTGGAAAGCTTGGTAGGTGTTGCTTATTATTTAACACGTACGAAGCCGGGTACTTCAACTAGTATTTGATAAGCGTATTTTTATCACATATTCTGTGATTTTACTTAGTTCTTAGCCTTCATAGGGAAGCAGAAATCACAACCAACAGCTTTTTGTTATCTTAACCGAAAGTAAAGTCACAAGTTCATCTGGAGGGCAAAGGCTACAAGATAGTATTGGTGGTGTTCTATTTAGGCAACACAAGTTCAATGAATGGCCTCTTTTTATTTTTTATTATTCAACTAACACTTATATTAATGTGTCGGCCGCAAATTTAAGTTATCACATTTTCAATACCTCGTGTTCTTGTCTGTCTGTGTGTCTCTTCGGTACAAACTTTGCAATCTATTTTAAACTTCCGATCTGAGCTAGAGACTTTAAACATAACTCAGATCTGGATGGCAATGCAATATTAACTCGCTTTCTTGTCTGTCTGTCTGTTTGTCTGTTCGGTACAAATGTTTTATTTTCCAGGAAAATAACAATTAAAAACATATTTATATATTATTGGGTAGGTAGGTGTAACAATTGTATATTTCAGATATGGTCAGGTGAAGAGAAACTGAAACCTGAAATTTGCGACATGTCTCCATCATAATCTCATCAAGATTTTTAAAATCGATTGCAAAATTTCATACTCACACTACTAAAAGCCGAAAATAATGATTTTAATTTAATTTATTTTTTAAATACCACGTTTTTAAAACGGACTAAAAGATGTAGCTTAAAATAATGTCTCCTAGCCACGAAAAACTTGGGGCTCATGCAATAGATAATATAACAAGCCTAATGAGCAGCTATCGTTGAGAAAACTTACACATCAGTTCATATTACAATAAAATTATTGCGGTGCCGCGGTGCAATAGGGTACAATAAATTGTTAGTGCCTTAGGTGAACTCGTCATGTTTCGACTATCTATTGCATGCACCCTGCACGTTTTTCGTTTTAAATCTTACAAGTATTTTCATAGTTATTAAAAATGTACAATCAGAAGTTTTCAGGACAATCTGTACAGGGTTAGACATCTGTATCGGACTAGGAGAAATTATTTTACACTGTTTAGTCAGTTTTAAAAATGCGGTACCGTATATTAAAAAAAATATATTTAGCCTAAATCATTATTTACAATTCAATTGAATGCACAATAGCCGAGTTATAAACAAAAAACTTTAATTTTTTTCTCAGTACTTATCTAAAACAAACTCAAATAGCCTCGAACCTAATATTATTCAGTTGTTTGCCCATAACTGAGTTAATTTGTTTATCATTCATTACAAAAACAAGTTTTTGTCTCTTGTAAGTGTTTTGTAAAGTTAACGGTGATCTGGATCCTGACTCATGCACAGTAATGTCAGAGGGATTCTGATCATGTCAATATTTATTATTCATAAAAATAACAAATTTTGATACGAAGTTATCCCCACTTTAAAATATGTAATGATAACCTATAGTGTTGTGGTATCTCAAATTAAAGATGGTATCAGGTAGAGAATTTTTGTAAAAGTAAATCTGTAACAGCCCATCCGCTCGCTACACTTGAACATGTCTTTTTAACAACCAATTTTTCAGAATTTTAAAATCGTATATAAACGATAGTTACGAAACTGTGTTAAACTATTTTAAATCCCGCCATGTAAGTTTTAAAGCACCCGATGATGCAAAGACTGAAATGTTTTTCTTTTCCCCAGAAGAAAAGAACATTTTTACTTATCCCCAGTCAACCGTATGCTGAAGTTTTAGTTACAGTTTTGGAAACACCCAGTACCGTATATACCAAAATGTTTTACGAAAAATTAACTTTTGCGTTATTTTTTGTATTTTCTCGTAAATAAATGATCATTTCTCACATAATTTAGATTTGCATGCATTGGCCATTTAGCCTAGTTGTTTTTGTTTGCGAAAAATTTCTGCAATTTGATAGCTTCTGAAAATTAAGTTTTTGTAACATTATTTGTTTTGTCCAGTAAAATGGTCGTTGATTTATTCGGGTTGATTTACTAAAAAAGGATATTTTCACAGGTATTATAAATAAATAATAGGTAAAACAATATTTTACGCGTCATAATAAAACAAATAAGTTATACACATTTATTACATTTTTTTAAGATTTATTACATTCAGTAATAACAAATCCTTAAAGCTTATTGTAGTAGGTTTAAAGAAGTAAATACAAGTAGCTTATAGTTTCGTTAGTATTGGATGTTATGTTGTGTTTTGTCAAACTATACATAACATTGTATTTTAATTTTCACAATAAAAATAGCTTAAACCTGTTTTCATTTGAGACAATGATTTATTTTAAGTAACAAATTAAATAATTCCTTATAATTTTTGTTAGATTATAACAGAAACAATTTATTAGCTACATTTTTTGTGTAAGTCCGCGGCTCGCTTCCCCTACAACCAACCGCTGACTTCGCCTCTCGTTCACCATATAACATCTAACATACTCGCGGCGAAGCAAATGCAAACAGATTATAGTTATTGTATACTCGGACTGAGGCACTTGGATCGGGTTAGGGTGGGGGGTGTAGCGGTGACGTCATCCTGACGCATGCTCAGTAAGGCCAGAGTTTTTGCGTAAATTCAGAGACATCATAGAGCTGTTTTTCACAATTTTTAATACCAATCATTTCTTACAGAAATGATCAAATTTGAATAAAAATTATTTAAGTAATAAAATAGAAACTAACTATGACACCCACCAGACCCTTCTAAAACAATTTTTTAGATTCAGCACTGATTTAATGCATTGTTGATTAAAAGAGAAGAGGCAATTTCAATGTAATTATTGAGTAAACTGTGGTGTTTCAACTTCAATTTTTAGTCAAAGCATTAATTTTCTCCAAATAAATCGGTATTATAAGTAGGAAATTATAGGAAGGTATTATAGGAAAGTAGTCTACAATCGACCATATCTACTACCATTCGTAGAACTTGTTCGCACTACGCGTGGGACAGGCCTAGACTAAGGATGACGGAATTGTCAACATCTGGCAACCCGACCTTACATCTGTTTTTCTTCAACCCCTCCTGTGGCAAGTTTTGCCTGTGCACTATTTTCTGATATCTTTATAGAATCTATCCTAGTTATAAAGTGCGAATTCCCATAATACATTCAGATTCGTTTAATAGTGATCTGGTTTTAAAATAACTTGCTTAAACTTTGTACAGAGGTCACGCTTTTTCTACTTTACCAAAATGATTGTAGTTTGGATTAAACTGTTGGCATTTACACAGAGATTCATCACCAAACGTTGCACAGTCAATTTCTAAGACAACCCCCCCCCCCAGCCCTTACTAATTAACAAGCTTTTAAATTGTCCCTGCCACGCACTTGGTAAAGGCGAAAATTTACAAAATGTTAGTTATCTTTATTGGTTGAAGTTTTTGTTGGTTATTATTAAGTTTGGGAACACCTTCGGGACGGTTTATGGCACGGAACCCTTGGCGCGCTAGTCAACATCGCACATTTCTGAAAAACCTAGATAGGTTTTTTTTAAAACCTAATATTTTTATAAATGCATTACCAAACTATATATCTGCCTAAATAAGGGTATCCAAGATGCAAAACATGGATTCTAAGATTTTCGTTTTAAAATTAGTCTGTAGTGAAACTAAAATTGACGCCTACTGCGTGTTCATCTCTTCTTCAGTATTATCTCAAAGGTCGCTGTTCCGTTGAGCTTAGCAATCCCTTTCCCAGTTCGATATACAATCTGGAATGTGACTTCCCGACAGAGATAAGATAACAAACTTCCAGGATTCTCCCACGCGCAGGCGCACTGCCTACTAAGCGGTTTCTTCTCTTCGTTAGGTTTAGTCTCTAGGATATGTTAGCACGAATTGTAATTTGTATTATTCGATTAGGTTTAGATTTTTCGTTACTTGACTAAAAACATAATACAGTAATGCTAGTTGTCGAGCTTGATTTAGAAATGTACGGATAGGGAAACAGGAAGAAGGACTTCATAACTTCCCTATTGCTAAATCAACAAAATTAATAAAATCTACAACCTTGCCTACCCAATACAAATAAACAAAAATATAAACAAAGGTAACTAACTGCGAGTTCTTTTGTTTTGTACTCACAAAATTAATTATGAAATGTGCATCGTTTAACGCTAAGAACTGTACGGGACACAGTATTCTTTATAGGTACGAGTATTTTTGTCTGTCTAGAGGAAGGATTTTCAAAAAATATTGGGAATAGGAAACAAAATACTTTTGAAAAACTAACTACTTTCCCCACCCTTGAGCTAAGGTTTGTAGTTATCAAAAAATATTCAGACCTAAGATTGTGGTAATATTTAGATTTACACAAATTTTGAATGGGCTCAAAATTAATTGTGTTTAGTAAGAGAGAAAAAAATATTATTTTAAAAACAAATGGTTATAAATACCTTGTATGTCTTAATAATCCTTGTTTTTTAATGCAACATGTTTCTCCGTTTCACTGATGGCATCTTCAGGCTAAATTTTAACACCAAACACTAGACTCTAACAACACACAATCGACATAAAAATGGTTAAAATTATATTATTTTTGTTAGTACCTACTGTTTTGTGTTAAATGTCAGCCTGAAGATGTCATCAGTGGAGCGGCGAAACATGTTGCATTAAAACACAAGGACTGTTGAGACATTCAAGGTATTTATAACAATTTATTTATAAATAAAGCAATCCGATAGGCTACAATGAATTCTAAGTATATTTTGTTCTGCTACCTGATTTTAGTAACCTGTTAGTCAAAAGTTTCGTACAAAAGTTTTAGAAGGTTCAACGGATTTGATACTGTACCTACAAAGGGAGTTAAGAATGTGTTGTACTTCAACCCCTATTTTGTCCACACACCTTGATCTAAAGTTGGTGTTATAAAAATTCTTTCAAAGGAATTTGTTGGCACTATTCTTAGAAGTATGATTTCAAACTTATGCAATACTTTTCATATTAAGGGGGCTAATTTCTACCTCCTTGTTCCGATTTTGTTCATCAACGATCTCGAACGAGATTTTCTACCTATTATTTTATGTATCAACTAGCTAAAAAAGCCTCCAGAAGTAAGCTGTTTCAGGTGGTTTATTAAACAAATTCTTAGGGCAAAATGAATCTCCAGATATAGGTATCAATAGGGTTGTAACCTAAAACAAAAAACAAAAGTTTCTTTATAAAATATACCGATGAAATAAAAATGAAATTTCATAATTTATTGATAATAATGACAACATAATCTTTTATTTCAAACAAACCACATGAAAATAGTCCTAGTAGAATAGGTATCAATAGGGTTGTAACCTAAACCAAAAATATCCAAGAAAGTGATATTATAAATATACCGATGAAATAAAAATTACATTATTCCATAATTTTTTGATAGTAATGATAATATTTTCATTCATTTAAAACAAATTGCACGAAAATTGGCCTAGTAGAACTCCAGGAATAGGTATCAATAGGGTTGTAACAAAAAAAAAAGGAAAGGTACCCTTATAAATATACCGATGAAATAAAAATTACTGCAGTTATCATGTCCATAGATGTAATATAGATCGATATATAAATGTGTTTATATTATACATACATAATTTTGAGTTGACTATGGTTTTGGAGTCCAGGAACCAACAAACAAAAAACTGGGTTGACTCGTAGCAACTTCTTTGAAATCTACACACAAAAATTTCAGTACAGGTGTAGCCCCTTCAATTTTAAAGTTATACTTAAAGTCGACCAATGTGTACAACTTCAGCTAAAATGGTATTCAGGAGCTTTTTGGATATTAAATCGCAAACTAGATTTTTGTTGGTATTCTGTTTATGCTGCCTTCCTCATATACATCTTAATAGATACTTAGTACACACTTGTCACTTTTAATTTTATATTTTTTGTTATTATTAAACCATTAGTTTGTATCATGATTAAGCCTTACTTTTTATGCTTGCACTTTTACTTAACAAATGGGATAGACATCAGTTTTGATGTCTCTGTACCACAAAGTAACTTTTTTACCATTTGCATGTCTATGGCTCATACATTAAACTAATTTTGTTTAAAGATTTGTAGAAAAGTTATAACAAGAAACAATATATAATTGCTCGCAAACTGGTGAATTTATTCTGATCACAATTATTATTGTCTTCTCTAAAAAAGGAATTCTTCAAGACTGTGAAAAATGTAAGTTGGTTCTTCCAAATTAAAATAAAATAAACATTTGTATGCCCCAAATTTCAAATTACAAAAACTATCTGTATACTATGAATAATTTGCTAAAACTTTGCCATACATTTTCTACTGGGCCAAAATTATGCCTGATCTAAAACTGTTGATATTTATGCAGAGATACTTCATCATGTATTCAAAAGCCAATTCCTTACACCCTTCTTGAATAAAAATCTCTTAAATTGTTCAAATTAACAAAAATTTATAAAATTTTAGTTTTCTTTAAACCAATCATCAGCGCCTAAAACTCATTATTCATTATTTTTTTAATTAAAGCTTTTTATAAATAGATGACCAACAATACATTTTATTAATTATCATTTGTTACAAATTAGTTATTATCCATAACATTAACATTAAGTTAGGTAACAACAAGAGTACATGTTTTATTAATGAAAGGTCAGCTGATTTTGTTAAAAAGCAAAAAAATGATTTTCTGCATATTAACAGATCAGCATTCTTTGCATTTAAATATTAAGGCTGAGTTGCACCAACCAGGATCAGTTTTGATCTAGGATCAAAGTTGTATTTGATCCAGGATCAACTACTTTGATGGGTTGTTTCAATTGCACCATACCTGGATCAAATAATTGATCCAGGATTTACTGATCTAGGTATTTGATCCAGGTTGATGCAACCCAGCCTAAGAAAAGTAAGAAATAAAGATAATTGTATAATTTATTAGGAATTTTGGTAATATTGCCTCTTTGTAGGTTAGGTTTTTGTTAGGATTAGGTCTGAGTCATGCTGGTTATTCTTAACCATTATTATAACTCCTGTTATATCGTAAATTTAGACATTCGATTTTACTTACCATTTTAGCTTAGATTAATCCTACACCTTTATTAAAAATAAATTATAACTTTAATTTTAGGCAGGCCTATAGTAATAAAATATGAAAATGTGGCAAAAGGAAGAGGTTGGTGTGTGAAGCAAGCAGCTGTTTCCCCTAGTTATTAATTAAAAACAGAAATTTATTTGTTCATGAGTGGAGACCACCATAAAGCCTATAATAATTTAAAAAAAATAATACAACAAGGTGTATTTCTTAATTTCCCAAAAAATATGTATTATTACAAAGAATAAACTATAAAATAATTATATTTTGGTGATTTTTCTTAAGAAATGTACTATACAAAAATTCCTCCTTTGATTACAGGAGTTTCATGTAGCTTACGTTTTAGTGAAAATGGCAAACTCCCCAAGACCTGGTGTTTGGGCACTAGAAAAATCTTCTGATAACGGTAAAACTTGGGAACCATGGGTGCATTTTGCAGATACACCTGCGTAAGTGACTAAGTTTTTCTAAATATTTAATACTTATTTTGTTCATTTGTTAGACATATATTTTGAAATTTTAATGTTCATAACTTTTATTTAATTTTGAGTGGGAGAAGTCAGCTTGATAATAAATGATTGCTCAAATTATATCAGTGGCAATGCATTAAATGTTTTTTAAACTGTTTCAGTTTGTTTAAATTATTTATTTACAGCTAAATGAAATAAATAAATTAACACCCACTACCATAGTAATTGAAAAATGCCTTTATTTTCTTTAAATGATTTATATTTTATTTATTAAGTGTACTACAAAGTTCCAGGCATATAGTACTAATAGCTAGTTCAAGTTATATCTACTTCTATAACAGGTTATACATTATATTAACATGAAATTTATTTTACTTAAACTTTGAAATAATATAAAATATATTTTCAGTGATTGTGTCCAGTTCTTTGGAAGTCAAAGCAGTCAGAAAATCACCAGTGATGATTCTGTAGTTTGTGAAACACAATACTCAAAAGTTGTTCCTTTGGAAGGAGGAGAGGTAATTTGTTATATTTACTTTTAAACATATATAGTACGGAAGAAATCTGTAAATGCAGTGACAAGGAGAGAAAGTTAGAACCAGGAGTAGTGGTGACCTAGGCCCTCTCTTTTATCCCATATTTTTCTCCTAAAATACTGTGCAAGTTGGCTATTTCGAATTGAAAAGTAAAAAGTAACATTACTAATGATTTGACTGTATGATTGGTGACCCCACTACTTTCTCATATTTCTTAGATAAAAATATTAGATACATAAAATGTACTTACATTGTTTTAATCATAATTTCCTTTTAAAATTTTACCACAGGAACCACATTAATATTGCAAAGAAAGTACAAAAATATAAATCCTAAAATTGTATAGAGTAATTGTAATATCTACAAACAATCTGCTTATTACAAACAACTATTTATTGAAAAATTCGTCAAAAGTCTTATAGTCTTTTTTAACTTCCCGCTACCAATAAAGGGAAGTTATTGATTTCGGTCCGATTTTCGAAAGTCGAGTTTTCATTAAATCTCCACGTTTTGAGGTCCCAGGAAGCCATTCTGACTATTCCCGCTTAGATGTCCGACCGTGTGTGTGTGTGTGTGTTGTGTGTGTGTGGATGTATGTGTGTAAATAAATTTTTGTCGTACAGTTTCTCAAAAACGAATCAACCGATTGAATTCTACGACATGTCATTCGAAAGGGTGTATCAAAACTTAGATCTGATTAGATTTGAGAGTTAATCCATCGAGCCATCCGAAGAAATTAAAAAAAATAACCTAAATTTTTTTTTGAATTTTTATGTTTTTTAAAAATAACTTTAAAGCGTGCGAAAAAATCATAATAAAACCATGTATACATTTTTTGTGCTTAAAAAACTGCGTCGACTGCTTTTTTGAAAATGAAAATCGGACGACGCATTCAAAAGTTATCGTTGTTTAAAAATTCACAAATTTTCGTTTTTTGGTATTTTTTGGTATTTTTTTAACATATCTTCCAGATTTCTCAACAAATCAATATAAACCTGTACATTTTCTTTTTGTGCTTTAAAAACTGCGTAGAATGCTTTTTTTAAAAATGAAAATCGAAAGACGCATTCAAAAGTTATCGTTGTTTAAAAATTCACAAATTTTCGTTTTTTGGTATTTTAACAAAAAAACTCATTTTAAGCGTTTAAAATTCAAACTAAGCGGGAAGTTCTAGGGTTGGCCTGCACGGTCAACCAATTTCCAGATTTTTTTAGTATGGTATTACTGACTATATGTCATATGTTACTTCAACAGTTAAAAAATTTCAGTGCCTTTAAAAATTAATAGTTATTGAGTAAACTACAGCCTCAGGAAATTATTTAAAAAATTTTATGTTCTAAAACCAGGAGAAAACTATGGAAAAACATGTATAAATAGATCTTAAGATCTATTTTATTTTATTCTCCATGGTTGGTCTGCTGAAGGATCATTCCACTGTACATGTTATGCATGATATAATGATCAAAATCTGTACCCATTCTCATTTCGGGGAAGAAGTTCTCCATTTCTTTTTAAATTCTAGAACTGGCCTCTTAGGTACCTGAACTATATTCTTAGTTGTGTTTATTACATTCAGACTTAAGAGAGTAATAAGTAACTTGGTAACCAATTTTATTTATTATGATCTGTTCATTACAGTCTGTTAAACCATTTTCAAAATGTCACAAAGATATAAGGATGTGATCGGATAAATTCATATGTTATATATAATTATGAAAACTTATGTTTTTTGTTTCATTAAGGTACGTCTACTAGACATACTGTATCATTAACAAGTTTGTTGAACGATAAAATTTGAACACTTTTTGTGCTTTTTTGCTGATAAAATTTTCAACGAACATATTAAAGTTGATTGCTACACACAATGCAAATTCATACTGAGAATTTGCCAGATACAAATGGTTCTTTCTATACTACAGAAGTCTTTGCTGGATAACTGGGTTTAGATGTTCTTTGTCCAAAGCTAGTATATTACATTATATTTTGTCCCTTTAAATTCTGTACTAGGCAAAACACTTTTACAAGCAATTTTAACTATTACAATTAAATCTAAATTTTTAAAGCACAGAATAAAAAAAGAAAAAATACCCTTTATGAACTGAAAATGGTTAACAGTTTTAGGAAACATTTATCTACTTACGGAATCTATAGAAAAACAGAATGTCAAAAAAAGCTTATGATATTTAAATAATAGAGCACTTAGATTCCATAACCTTAACCTACAAATACTGAGGAATCAAGAACTAGAACTAGCCAGTAAACAATAAAAGTAATAGAGGGTAGAATAGAAAAACAAAAGATTACACATTTATGTTTTGCTTATTATTTGTATAGGTTATAAACTTAATTAATTGAGGCTTCTAGACAGTATTTAGAAACTATTGTAACTTTACACAACATTAGTTTTAGTAGGTTTTAAACACACGATTGTATATTTTTACAAAATTTTACATGAATATATATTTGTATCAAAAGTTAATACAAAAATATATAAAATTTTTGAAATTAATTTACCAACCTTCAAATGGTCCTGTTAATTTCCCCTCTACTGCTGCTGGGTCAAACTAGTTTTGACACAACTCTGTCATTGTCGAAGAAGAATATTTAAAACGAACAAAATACATAGTGATTACTCGCACTACGATTGATCTCAGTGTTCTACAAAGTTCTCTTATGGGGCGATCAAAATTTCCTTTGAGTACACTAGCAGAACACCTAACATTGTTTAGTGAACATAAATAAATCCAGGGAACTTGTTGACATACATCTTTGCTCAATATGGACGTATCTCAACTGATAATTTTTTGTTACTGTAGATATTATTTGCTATTTTGTTGTCATAACAAACATCAACCAGAGTTCTTTTTATTATGAACTATATTTTTTTAAATTTTCATAAATTTTATAATTTTGATGTTTTTTGTTTGTTTGTTTTGTTATTGTATTTACAAGCATTGCATTCTAAGACTGTAATCATACAATTTCATTTCCATTCTTCAAACAATAATTACAAACATTTATTTTTTAGATTGTAGTGTCACTTTTATTGAATCGCCCATCAGCTAATGATTTCTTCAATTCCACGGTGTTACAAGAATGGACACGAGCAACTAATGTAAGGTTTAGGTTTCTCCGAGCTAAGACATTGTTGGGCCATCTCATGTCCGTTGCTAGACAAGACCCTACTGTAACCCGAAGAGTAAGTATAAACAATAAATAATTATGTTTTGTGGATGTTTGCTTTCTGTTTTAACTAAGAACAACAAGTTTTTTCTCGTTCAGAATATATTTGATTTATTTTTTGTTAATTTATTTTATAGCGCTACATACATTTGAATATTCAATATATTCAAATAATAAAAATGTAAAGAGGAATGTAATTTAACCCTTTAAGAATGATAGCTGTTCCGGATCTTCCATATATGCCGTATTAGAAAGATTAAGACTTTTGATTTTAAAATGTTCTAAAGGCAATAAGTTTTTTTTTACAAATCAAATTATTTTTGTTTATTAGTCATACCCAGTTTCAAATGTAAGTAAAACAACTGTGGAAAACTGACATGTACAAAACCTTAAAACAATTTTTTGTATTGTTCTCTTCAAAACATGGAAACAACTACCGGCAAAAATTAATTGTAAGATGCATGAGAAGATTTTAGCAGTTGTGAGGGAAAGATGTGAATCACATAGAACGTGTATTCTGTCAAAGAAACTTTGAATTTTAGATCTTTTTCTGGGTACTATCTAATTTCTTGACTATTTATATTTATTAAAAACTAGTGGACCCGGCAATGCTTCGCTATTGCTTAATTTAATTTTAAGGGTAGTTATCAAATTTCATTCTTTTGACCTAAGTTATTGAATTGTAAATGGTGTTTTAATGTCACTTAAGAATAATATTACAGTACACAAATTTAGATTTATAGTTTGTAGGAAGTTAGCGCAATTTAATTTTATTGTATTAAACTACTCTATTTTAATTTATTTGATTGTAGTGACCATTTTTATTCTCTAAACAATTCTAGTAGTATTCTAATATGTGTAAATTGTGAAATTTTAGTAAAATTAGTTGAGTTGTTTTTGAGAATACAGAAAAATTCAATGAACTTTTTATAATATTACATAATTTTAGCTTTTTAGCTTGTAGGGTGTTAGTTTAATTTATTGTAAAGGGGTAGTAACCCCATTTCAACCCCTTAGACTGTAGTAATTGTAACTTCTAAACACTCCTAATAATGATAAACTGTGAAATTTTTAGTGAAATTGGTCGAATGGTTTTTGAGTCTATAACGACAAAGAAAAAAGAATCAAAGACACAAAGAAACAAACATTTATTTTTATATATTGTACAGATTATATAGAATACAGTACATTAACATGTCTTGAATCTTGCCAAACACAGAAATAGGCTACATCAACTTTCAAATTGAATGTAATTTTATATGTAGGCCATATAACAATGGTAAAAATAAGAAAAAAAAAAAAAATATTCCTGACTTATCATTGTATATTAACTATTGTTGCCATGAATATTATTTAATTAGAAGAGTACATTCAGAAGAACACCGATTGAAAATTGTATATGCGAGATGAATTCTATCAGCAGTAGGCCTACACCGCTGAAATGTTTGAAATGTGTTATATGCCTTGAATGTAATCGACTTGGAACCATGCAGTTTTTCACAAAATTTAATTTATAATTGAATAAAGTCAGAATTCCAAGTAAACAGTAGAAACAACAAAATGTGTTAATTCTAATGGTTTGCTATGACATCATTATTTCCTTCATTGTAATGCTTTTTGATACACGACATTTTTTGTTTTGTTGTCTGGCGCGTAAACAAATAAAGCTTATGGTTTTCCAACACGGGAACAGGCGACATACAATTGACCATGCGAGAAGCATGGTTTTTCGAGATTAATGCCGCAAACATCCAATGACTGCCCTTGTGATTTATTTATGGTCATTGCGAATGCTAGCCGCACGGGAAACTGCAAGCGTTTAAAGTCAAATGGCATGTCGGACGGAATCATTGGGATTCGTGGTATTAAAACGTTTTCTCCTTTATACTTTCAGATATAGTTAAAATTAGTTAATTTAGTATTTTCAGTGGAACATCCCCTTAATGGAATAAATTAATCGTTTTATACAAAAATATAGATTTGCTATTCACCTGTAAGTGGATTTATCATCTTGATTGAGAAATGATAACCATCTTCACCTTGCCAAAATATGATGGGATATTGCAACGCATAATATGATCGGTGCGTTTCATATACACGATGCAGCTGATTGTTCCTCTTATGTAGAATGATATCACGGGATTCCAAATTTTCACCAATGAAGACAATGGCGACATCATCAATTGTTGGCGCATTGAAACGTCTTACGTTTTCTCCTGCAGGCGTCTTATCAGCTCTGGTTACTATTTTGTGATCATCAGTTGGCATGCGGTCCATTGCCTTACAATGTGGGCAAACAACAATCATCGATACAATATCAACGGATTGATCTGCACTGTAATCAACTATAACGGAACGCAGCTCGATGTGTATTCAACACAACATTTCTTGGTCTTCTTAAACGATTATTCAAATGCATTGTCACGTGATTGGTTTCTACTGACCGATGATGTCTCATTCGATTCATATCGCCTTCATTTTCTCTTTCCTCTTGTGTAAGTGCTGAACGTGTTTGTGATAATAGATACCATTCAATTATATTACAATTACCTCCTCGAGTTGCTCTGCAGTTCGATTGAATCGAAAATTTATTAGGTTTGTAGCATTGCGAGTTCTGCGACCTTAACTGCTCCGTCTTATTGGCGGCATTGCAGTGTAATTAAATTTTGTTAATTTAATTAAATTAATGAAAAATTACAATTCGATTAAAAAACTGCAATTGATTCACAGTCAATTTCTTTAGGATAAAACGGTAAAGCTATTAATTTCTTGAAACGATGAACTGAAATCATAACCACAATTCAACTGACAATAAACAACTGAAGATCGCGGGAAAACAACAAAAGAAAAAAAGCAAAGAGGTTTAAGTTAGCTGGGGGTCGTAGCAAAGAGGTTTGAACACTCATCTCAAAACCCGCCGAATTTCTAAGGTACAGTACCTTTTCTTTCAGAAAAATTAAGAAAAGTAATGAATTTCATGAAACGATTGCAATGAACTAAAAACATAATCACAATTCAACTGTCAATAAACAACTGAAGATCGGGGGGAAATCAAAAGTAAAACAATGGAAAGAGGTTTGAATCAGCTGGGGGTTCTAGGAAATATATTTGAATCACTTTGTAACATCCGTGTTAAAATTCAGGATGTAACAAAGAGGTTCAATTAGAGTTTCAAATTTTAAATTTATAGGCCTAATTAGTATTTAAATATACAATTATATATCAAAATAAAGATAAAA